>MCJB01016426.1:0-85168 GCA_002018475.1 Nicotiana obtusifolia
CAATAATGCCCTTGGTCATTTTCTTCATTATAAGGGGTCGTTTGGTAGGCCGTATTAAGTAAAATAATCCCCGTATAAAAATTTAATCCGTCCAATATCATGTTTGGTTGGTCAATTCAATTTACTCCTACCTAATACATGGATTAGTTATACCTCATATGAGGGATTAACTAATACCAAGCAAAGCAAGAGATTACTAATCCCTGGATTAGCTATACATGGATAAGACTTAAAATTACTAAATCGCCCCTCAAACCCAAGAAACAACATCTTTGTTCAGCATCCTATCGAATACCATACTCGCTTCCTTAGGTGAACAACAGCTCATGTACATATCAATCAAAGCCGTGGAAATCAATATATCTAGTTCAAGACCTTTGTGAAGAGCTAGTTCATGTATTTGCCTGCCCTTTTCTAAATTACAACAAGCTTCACACGCTTGTAAAGCACTGATCAAGCAAACTGTGTTGGGTTCAACTCCTTTGTGTATCATCTCATCAAAAAGACTTATTGCTCTATCAGTAGCACCATTATGAGCACAACAAGAAATTATACAACTCCAAGAAATTACATCTATTTTTTCCATCATTCTAAACAGATTTCCCCTGTACTCTATGGACCCAGTTTTCGCTTATAAATTCAGCAAAGAGTTCAATAAAGGCAGGGGAATTTTATAACCCATTCTATGGTTAGTGAATGCAATTGGGTCAGCAATTTGGCTGTTGTACATACTCCGACAAGCTTCAGTACAATTTCCCGTGATCTCATAAGTACCAAAAGGATAACCGTTCAATGAAATTACATTTCATGCATTCCACCTAGGAAGTTACAAATGATTAAACCTCAAATATAATGTTCCTAATATTACTGCTATCTTTTACATGAGCTCGATGTGTTTGTTCTGTGGAGCAAGAACTAATGATTGAATGAAATAAAATAATGGTAAGTCTAGGACAATGAAATAGAAAATCCCACAAATATTCAAGGGTATAATTGTAAAGAATATTTTGTATAGTTTTAAACCAAACACAAATTTAGATTATACATTGCATAATTAATTTTTAATACAATGAACCAAACACTTGATAAAAAATAATCCCAGCACTACAATCCATGCATTACTAATCCCTGCATTACTAATCCCTGCATTGCTTGTGTTCGTACCAATTACCCCTAAATCTTTGCATTCGCCTCCGAGTCAGATTGGTAACGAAATGAATCTGTAACATCGTTTCTCAACGTCATTGTTCTAATGTGGTTAAAGCCATGTCTGAAATCTGGGAGACACTTCAGTTGTTTTCAACCAACTTGTAACAGTGACATAACAATGAGTCTTGTGTGGATCCAAGTAAAACCCTAGACACATTTCTAGTACTTCATCCACATGGAATGTATGTGTAAAATCTGAGTCATAAAATTCAACTTCGGGCCAATTTTAGGCCCACAAAAACTCGTAAATGATCCACTGCGGTCCATGAGGTCAACTATCTCATGTTGAAAATGACAATATCAGTTAAGCAAGGTTTTGAGTCCAACCTTGTAATGTTCTACTGTCAATGGCTTGGCCTTTTGCATTTTGTTGGAGTAAGATTATTTATTGGTTTAACTAATTACACTGTCACTGTATTTGAATTCATTTCAGCAGGTAACATGCTTTATTTCATGTAATTAATCTCACATTTTATGAACAGTTGCCTCAATTAGTTTCCTGAAGTTATTTTTTTTGCTGACCTGATAATTTATCTATCTATCTGTATTACATTAAAAGCACGAATGCCCTAAGCGAAATATCGTTCGTTTTTCTTACCTTTTAAAAATAAAATTCACAATGAACAAAATTGTCATTTAATTATTTTCCTAATATATAGTATTTTGAAATAAATAAAATTACTGTTGTTAATTTTTTCTTAGTTGTACTACGTAAAGAAGTTTAATATTTAGAACTTTAAATTTTACTTATAATATTTTATCTTATATAAATTATTTCTTAATTGAATTATATAACATGATCCTAATTTCTTCCATGTTACTTTTTCTAATATTTAGGACTAAGTAATATTCTATTTGCCAAATCCTTTTTTTATTTAAACTATGCAAACAATTCTAATATATTTGACCGGTAAGGAATAGTTGATCATAGAACTATTCTTATACGATATCAAATCTACATCGACTTGACACAAAAGAGGATTTACTTGCATAAAATATGTTTAAATCTTTAATGAAATGTGAACTTTGAATATTATAAAAATTAAAATATGTGGTCGGTTACCGATATTCCACGTGACTTTAACATATGAACAAAAAAAGATTAAAGAAGGAAAATCAAAATAAAATGAAAAATTCCTTATAAGAAAACCAAACTTACCGCATGCACTAGAGATGCATAATATTACAACTACGTCAAACAGTAGAAAAAAATTTAAGCATACAACTGCTGACTAAATGATATATTGTTTATTTTTAAATCCTTAATCAAATGTGAACTTTGAGTACACTAGCTGATTGTATATCTATTTTTTTTTTTTATATCAAACAAATAATTTAAAAAGTATGTGTTTTAATATTTATTTTATAACTCAATCTTGTTATTTAATAATATCCATTAATTTTTAAAAAATTAAATACTCATTGATATTGGGGAACACGCGCAAAGCGCCTACCCTAAGATTAATACTATATTAAGAACATGAATGGTCTTAGTGAAATGTCGTTCGCCTTTTTCAACCTTTTAAAATAGAACTTATATTGGACAAAATAACCATTTGATTATTTTTCTAATATTTAAAAAACTAATTTAATTATTTTTTAATATTTAAGAATAATCATTTAATGATTTTTCTAATATTTAGAACTTTGATTTAAACTTATATATTATTTAATTCGAGTCCTTTTAATTAGGTACTTTTAATTCACATTAGGAAAGTTTGGACCACGTTGTACTCCTTTTAGGTTTAGGAGGGTTTCTTTTTTTGTTAATAAAATATTCACTTTCAATTACATTTAAATTAAGGAATTAGGACTATTAAATTTCAACACAAGGAAAGCGTCGATCGCTTAACTGCTTTTAGGTTTAGGAGGTTTTTCTTTTGTTAATAGAATTTTGTCAAACTTTCGACTCCATTTAGATTTAGGAGTACTATTAACTCCTTTATTAATTTGAGCCATGAGTATTAATTTTTATTCTATAAACATTAAATATTATCAATCTGTCAAGTTCCAAACTACCCCTAGACGTCAGGCGATCCAAATCCTGTACTCTTATCTTTTTATATAAGCATCGAAAAAAATACCTATAAATCCAAACACATTATTAACAATTATTAAATATGACTAATAATCCGATCAAATCCATAATTGATTTATAATATCTAATGTGCACTCAAATAATAAATCTCTAATCCAAATTCTCTAGTAAGACCATGAAGCATCTGATAGAGTTATATGTATTAAGCTATTATGCATGGAATTCCAAAAGAAATAATAGATAGTAGACAGGTAGAGCTGAAACAACGACCTCCACGTACCAATATGGCGGCTCACCTCAGCAACAGAATCTACTCAGCAAACTTGTCAGACACTAGTCTCGTCCTCAACAATAGTATTTGCATGGACATGCATGTAAGGAATGAGTTATACATAAATATAACCCAGTAAGATCCTTGACTCGCCACTTTGAATATCCCTAGAACAAGTATTAGAAAATACAAATACACAACGAGCACAGAAATAATATGCACAAAAATTCTTTCACTAAATAGTTACTCCATAAGATCCAAACAATAACACTATATATCTCAACACAATCTATACTAAGGATTTATTATAAACGGCAGTGCAGAAAATTAATCAAGCACCCCAACGAGTCCGCCGACATCATACATAATACTCTAAATCTATCACGCACGACATACAAAATGCCCCAAATCTCAAATCTTTCACGGCGGCATACATAATTCCCCAAATCTATTACGACAATGAAGAAATAATTTCTAATACCTCAACGCCATAGCATAAGGCTATGCCACACCCCAAATCACTTATTAAATAATTTTAATTTTTCACAAAATAATATATATTTGCGGCAGGTCACAGATTCTACCAAGCACAAGCTTGTCCCAACTTATGGACCAATCAGACAAAATATAATTTAAAAATAACCTTTGAAAAGCAAACACTAAAGCTTAAAATCTCATTTACTTCGCTAACGCGAAGTTTCCCAATCTTACAACGTTTAAAACTCTAACACACGATCTCCAATAGCCTCAATCATAGTTTGAAGCTTGAACTTGTCTACAGCGTTGAGCAAACTTGGTTTCTCAAAGACAATAGATTTCCTTCCCTAACGATCCATCATTGTCGCTGCAATTAACTTTCATGTATGCTTGGAATTTTTGCGCAAATTAATACCTCTCTGCCTCTTGAATTCACGCCACAGTTGCGTATCGAAGAAGCACTAAGCTTGCGGCGTCACTTTACTCCAAAATATAAGCAAGATAAGTCTTGAAATCTATTTTATAAAGAATCATATGGATTTCTTATTCCAAGGCCGTAAACACCACTGTAATTGTGTATTTGGTTTCTAACTTTACACTCCTTGATCCATGTCCATCTACTTTCATTATTGTTGTAGATAACCAAAACAGCTATATTTTTAGGTCTCTTTCTCAATGATTCACTTAAAATAGTGTATATGTACAAAAGCCAAATCAATTGGCATCTTCTTCTCCACGTGAAAGAGTGTAACCGTTGGTTCATAATTTCTTTCCTCTGTGTGAGTTCTTACCTTATATCACCAAAATTCCAATTCATTCTAATTACACCCTAGGTCACGTGAGGAAACAATAATGAATGGGCTTGGCCCACTTTTCTCCATTATATCCTTCAAAATTACTTAATTGTTTAATCGTGATATGTAATATGAGTTTGGTCCATAGCTATCTAATTAGTACTAATAATAATATCATATATTATATCTTTAAATACATAAGTACTATTTCTAAATGTAAATGGAACATTTATACATCCTCATATAAAATAAATAATTACTATTATTTCTATAAGAACTTAATGAGAAATCATAATATAAAAAACGTAACTTAAAAGTTCATTCTTAAACTGCTTGGCTATTACATTCTCCTTCACTTAAACAAGCGTTTGTCCTCGAATGAGTTAAATAGTATACCTGACATCTCATACAACTACAGTTAGTTACTCTGCATGTATGGCTCGGAGTCCCATGTACCTTCCTCTGTCGTTGTTAGCTCTCATTATCTTATTCTAAGCTATATTTGTGGATCTTGAACTTATTAAATTTTATAAACATTACATCTCTTGGGGTACTCAAGTCAACCCCACATTATATATACATTCAACTCTTTAGCTATAGTGCTCTATCATTATTCACTATCAAGTAGGTCCCGACTCTAAAAGTTAATGACTAACTCCCAATAAGGTCAGGACTCTTATACCGATAATTTTGCTTGTTCAAACGAAAATAATTATGTCACATGTGCTCTAGATTAGCAGGATTAATACCATTGATCTATCACCCTTTTACTAGACATCACAAGACTCACAATCTCACGCTATAAGAATCAAGAATACACATGTGATGTTGGTATTTAATTAATATTACCTCGATGTTTATAGGACCCTCCTCAATCGCAGTATATGTTTCTATCACCTATGGAATTATTCTCATATGTCAGTAATAAACATAATAATTAGAAGGCTAAGGAACAAAGTTGAATACTCGGTTCATTTAGTACTTGACGAACTTTCGACTATGTAAAAGACATCACCTGACGTTCAGCCACCCATAATGACAAGTCTTGGTATGTGTTCTTCCGAATATCTAACTCTTTTATCTTTCAATCATGGTGTCTGAATCACTACTCTATTTTGAATATAAGATAATATCATAGAACTGAGGGCACAAAACATCTAAGTGTAGAGGAAAAAAAAATACTTGTCATTCATCGCACTCTAAGTTTTCTATCAATTTTTGATAAACACACACACATATATAGATCCATCAGTTTATCTTTTCTCAACTAATTGAACTTAAGCACCTCAAAAGTGATATATTTGGTCTAGTCACCCCTTAACCCCCAAATCTTGCACCTTTTTCTTTTAGTTCCTTTGACCTCACAAAGTCATTCTATAACTTTAAGTTTCTAGGAATATATTAATACCCAAGTTTATCTCCTAATAAGAGGTACACTTGATAAATCCTCTGAAAATACGTTCAGAAATTCATTAATCACAAAGGCTAACTCAATAATCGGTTATATGATTGTTGGCTAAAAATACTAGTTTTTGTATACTTTGCACCTAGTATTTGACAACACTTTAATCATGTTTGAGTTGAAATGTGACTAATTTATACTCATTATGTATTTTTTATTACGTAGGTTGTGATTTCGAGCTAATACATATTTTTGGAGCTAAAATGAGTGAAGGAGAACTTTGAAATCTGAGTAAAAGTTTGAGAATTAAAGCTGGGATCGAGTTCGGAACTGAGAACCGAGTAAGTACACGAAAAATAGAAGAAAAATGATCAAGGCCAAAAAAATAGGCGTAACATGACGTCAAGGTTAGAATGAGGTGGCTGCCAAATTCCTTTGACAGGCATCAAAGTGTGCTTTAATTGAAAGCTCTCATATGAAGCCCACTAAGGCAACGCACAACGCAATCTCAGTGCGGCGCGACTATGTAATTTTCGCCCAATTAAATCCACTTCGATTCAAAAAGGGTATTTTAGTTTAGGTTCGCCCATACTTGGTATAAATATACTGTAAACACAATTTTGAAGTACTTTTGACCTACGAAAGATTGGAGAAGCAACTAAGGCAAGAAGACACAAGAATTCATCAAAATTTCAACCAACGATCGGTGCAATATGGGAGTTTGTATCGAATTATTAGCATTGATGTTTTTCATGTTTTTAAACCTTATTGAGATGAATTTTTCCATTGCTATGGAGTAATTTCCATCAGGGTGTTAACTTATACAATGTTTTGATAACTTGATTAGAGATTCGATTCTTGATAATTGTTGGAATTAATTGATGGAGTTTTAATTCGTATTGTGAAGCTATTTCTTATTTTGCTTAATCGAAAGAAGAGCTTGATATTGATTTTTTTTTTTACATCTTATGCTCTAGTTTAAATTCGTGATTCATATAGGTAATCGAAAGAGCCTCTTGAATTGTTAATCGAACGAGAAAATAGGGAAATATTCGTGAGAATTTACCCTTTAGACCATAACCATCATTTTATTCGTTGTAATTGTTTACCGTACTTCAATGAGATTAATTACTGAAATTAACGTTTAATCAAAAGAGGAATATTAACTTCAAGTGTAATCTAATTATCTATTGAATTCGTGAGAATCAACAGTATTAAGGAGTGAACTAACTCAAGAATTGGATCCCGAGTCAATTATGTTGCACCTTCTAGTCAATTACCCTTATTTCTCTTATTGATATTTCTTCATTGCTCATCTGTTGTCTTTTGTGATCAATTATTAAACACTTAATTTTTAGTAGTTAATTGTAGTAGTAATCACTCAAAATCACGTGTTGATCATCCTGAATAGCAAATAAGCCAGAAATTACTCGAACATTATTTAAATTCAATCCATGTGGAGACGATAATTTATATTTGGCTAGTGAACATTAATTTTGTATTGTGTTTTGCATTCGTCAAATTTTAGCGCTGTTGCCGGGGATTGGTAACTAATAATGTTCAAAATAATTTTTGGCGCTAATGTGAGAATTAGTTTTTTTTTTCTCTTATTATTTTTGTATTATTTTTATTTTTGTTATTAGTTAACTTCTCTTCAAGATTTTTTTGTAGTATCTCACTAGTGCTAGGAAGAAAACTTAAAGAATTATTCTTGATATTAAACTCTAATAGCTATTTAGATAGATCACAACCGGCCTAAGATAACAGTTGCAGAGTTAGTAGGTGAACATTAACACAAATATGCTATTTGTTTTAAATGTTTTGGAAATCATCTATGGGTTGGCTGCCAAGCAGGTAAGTATTCTTCCTATGCTTTATCTTTTGAAAAGTCTCACTCTATTTCTAGTCTTTATAGGTATGAGGTTTCATATGGTCACAATCTTAACTCTGGATGGAATGAATACCCTTATTATGGCTGGAAGGAAAGCGAAGTGAGATAACCACCTCAAAAGAAGAATGGTAGTTTAGAAAAGCTTATGTATAAGTTCATGAATAGTGTTGAAGAAATATTTATATAAAATGATGAAGCTATTAAGAACCTAACAACATAAGTGAGTCAAATAGTAAGTACACTTTCAGAAAGTTCATTGCATTGTGATGGTTAATATATGGAGGATATACCTTGTGAGAATGATCCTACCCAAGAGGATGAGTATCTACAAAGAGAAGTTGTCACTCTACAAGAGGACTCTGATTTAAATGAGATGATTAAAGATGAGGCTTTGGTTGATTGTGAAGCAATTGAAGAAGAGTTCAGACGCCCATCCACCTTTCCACATTTACAACCTTTAGTAGAAGAGAATGAGAAAGAAATGGTCTTGGATATACCACAGGAATATTCACATGACCTTTCTTCTTTGTTTTCTTATTCTAACCTTAATCATGTGAATTTTATTTTTGGGAATTTACTGGAATATTCATATGATATTTCTTCTTTGTTTTCTTATTCTAACTTTAATCATGTGGATTTTATTTTTGGGAATTTACAGAAATATGCACGGAGTAATGCCGTAAAAGAATGCAAAAAAAAGTTGAGGATCATCATGCATGAGAGCGGGTCTTGCAGATATCGTCAGAGGTCTTTGGCCTAATGAGCTCTTTAAAGAATTTCAAATAGCAAAAACGAGGAATGAATTCAGAATTAGGGGTAGAGTTTATAAGTTTTCGGAAAAGAAAAGATTTCAAGGGAGTTTTCTTTATCTCTTAATTTTTATTTGTGTGTCATGAGGACATGCCACAATTTAAAGTGTGAGGTGGGAGATGTAATTATGTATATGTGTTTTTTTTCTTTTTCTTATCTATATGTGTGTTTTTGTGATGACCCGATAGGCCATTTTGAGTTTTTAGCCTTCATTCCTCTGTTCCAAGGTCTCGAATAGCTCCGTTTAGCATTCTTCGATTTACGTGCGCAGTCCATATTTTTTTCATGAAAATTTTTTATGTGAAAAATTGAAATAAATATGAATTTTAGTCTTAAGAATGATTTGAGTTGACTATGGTCAGCATTTTATGTAAACGAACCCGGATTTGTATTTTGACGGTCTCGGTGGGTCCGTATTGTGATTTGAGACTTGGGCATATGCCCAAAATTGAATTTGAAAGTCTCTAACTCGATTTAACGTGATTTGTTGAAAGCTAGTAATTTGAAGATTTAAAATTTTTTAAAGAATTTCTAAATTTGACCGTGGGTTGATTTTGTTGCTACTGGATTTGGATTTTGGTTTCGGAACTTGGTATAGGTTCATTTCACTATTTATGACTTGTCCGCAAAATTTAGTACGAACGGAGTTGATTTGGCATGATTCGGACGCCCAATTATAAATTTAAAATTGATTTACTCCCAATCCAAACTCAACAATGAGTGCAAGAGGTAGTTGGAAGAATAGTACCCAACTATGAGTCGGAGTCGATTTTCTCAGGGAGCTAACAATGGGTGTTAGAGTGTATACGTGATGCGTGAAGACGAAACAACTTAAATACATTTCCAATCAAGTTGGTTTTGCAAATTACTTCTAAATACTACACTATTAGTGCTCAACTAGAGAAATGAATCTAGAAATTGACTAATTATTTTTGGTTGTTTTCAAGTAGGTAAAAAGCCTAGGGATGTAACCTTCGCCTAGGTGTTCGTTTAGTGGGTTAATTAGGTTAACACTTGTTTTTATTAATTGGACTGTATTATAGCTCTCAACTCTAAGTTACCCATTCAATACCTCTCGGTCATAGAGTGATTTTGTCCAATTTGACTTTCTCAAGCCCAAATGGGTATCAAGATAAATAGTTGATATGAGCTCAAGTCGGGTTTTTCCTATCTCTAGTTCAAACCCTTTAATTTGGATAATCAAATCCTTAACTAGCCCAATTTCTTATTAGCCAAGTTTTCCTAGACTAGGTCCCTCTTTCTCAAGTAAATACCAAGTCAAAAAGGCATGAATCAATGTTTGCAGCCATTAATTCTAAAATTAAAGCATGAACAAGGCTAAATAACAAATACCCAATTATAAACAAGCATTAAATCAAATATCCTTAAGGTTTACACACTAGGGTTGAGTCACAACCCTAGTATGTATCAAGCTACTCATAGTAGAAAATGAAGAAAACAAAGAAGAAACACTAATTAATGCCATAACATAGAATTAAAATGAGAAACTATGAAGTTTTTGTACCAAAATGATCACAAATTACCCAAAATGGTAAATTACAACAGCTACAACTAAGAAAACTTCAAAAAATTAACCTATAAATATGATTCCCGTCTATTTATAATGACCCAAAATTCACTGACAAAAATGTCCTGCGGGAGGTTCTACGGCCGCACAATTGCATGTGCAGTCCGCGCATTGCTTGAGTTTTTAGGTGGATAGATTTTGCAGCCACACAATTTGATCTGCAGTTGCACTTCAGCTTCTACGGCTGCACAATTCATATGCGGCCCGCACTTCAGGCGAGACTTCAGTCTTGGTCATTTTGCATACTCTCTGAACTTTTTGAATTCTTATCCGTCCGACCATGTTCTGCGGCCGCCCAAATTGTGTGTAGTCCGCACTTCTCTTCATTCCATCTCTGAGCTTCAACAATAGATCTGCGGCCGCAAGGAGAATTCAGCGTTCCGCACTTTCTTTTGCGGCCGCAGAAATACTTGTGCAGACTGCACTTTTTGTCTGCTGTGCCCCTTTTTGCTTGCCGAAACATTCATTTTTGAGTTGGATTTTTTCATTTTAGCCTAAATCTCCAACATTCCTGTAGTTTGTATCCTTTCATTAGCTTTGGAAATATAAATCAACACTTTCGGACTAAAACAAAAGTAAAAAGGTACTAAGAAGTAGTCAAAATTCACACTTATCAGCAAGAACCAGATTTTTTAATATTTAACCAGAGTACGCACTTGTCACCTCACGTACACGTCCTTCACGTATTGCAAATACCATAATAATACCAAAACCTAAGGGGAATTTCCCCCACACAGTGCTAGACAAGTCACTTAACTCAAACCAAGCTCAATTAGTCAATAAGAATACGTTTCCCTCGATTTTTTGACTCCGAACGGTCCAAATCTAGCCAAAAGTAATTACATTCTATAAAATACAGCTATAATAAACTAATTCAAAATAACAAATCTACGACTTTAGTAAAGAATAAAAAAAATCATCCCAAAAAGTCGACCTCCGTCCACGTCTTGAAATCGGGTAAAAGTGAAAAAATACGAATACCTATTCGATATCAAGTTCATCCATACCAAAATTACTCAAATCCGACCTCAAATCGCCTTTCAATTTCCAAAAATTCGGTTTAAGAACTTTCACCATTCCCCCCCTCCCCCAAATTTCTCAACCCAAATTCTTAATTAAATAAAGAAATTAATGATAGATTAGTGGATATTAATAAAAAAATGAGTGTAGAATCCTTACCCAAATATTTTCTTTGAAAATCTCTCAAAATTTCGCCTCAATCCGAGCTCTATATCTCAAAATATGAAGAAAATGGCAAACCCTCGATTTTAAACCATTATGCCCAGCACTTCCGCTTTTGCGGTTCATTTGGCCGCTTCTGTGGCGCCTCTTTTGCGGTCATCCAACCGCATCTGCAGAAAGTCACTGACGCTGGCCAACCGCTTCTGCGGGTGCGCATCTGCGCAAACTCGTCCGCTCCTGCGGACCGGCCTCCCAAGCTCTCATCCGCTTCTGCGATCATCCTTCCGCAGAAGTGACCTCGCTTCTGCGGCCTTCACGTTGCACCTGTGACCACTAACCACTTTCTCCAGCCCCGCATCTGCACTTAACCGCTTGCTTTTGCGAGCTTGCACCTGCGGTCAAACTTGCGCATGTGCGATTGCACCAGAACTGGTGCACTTCAGCCATTCTCTCAAGTCCAAATTTGTTCCGAATTCAATCCGAATCACACCCGGGGCCTCCGGGACCCCGTCCGAATATATCAAAAAGTCCTAAAACATCATATAAACTTAGTCCAGCCTTTAAATCGCATCAAACAAAGCTAAAAACTCGAATTGCACATCGATTCAAGCCTAATGAACTTTAATACTTCAAACTTCTACATCCGACGCCGAAACCTATCAAATCAAGTCCAATTGACCTTAAATTTTACACACAAGTCATAATTGACATTACGAACCTACTCCAGCTTCCGAAAATCGGAATCCGACCCCGATATCAAAAGTCCACTCCTAGTCAAACTTTTCAAAAATCATCCAATTTTTCAACTTTCGATATTTGACGCCAAAACGACCTACGGACCTCCAATTCAACATCCGAACATGCTTATAAGACCAAAATCACCCTACGGAGCTATTGGAACCGTCGAAACTCCATTCCGGAGTCGTCGTCACACAATTAAAACTACAGTTAATTCCTAGAACTTAAACTCCCAATTTAGCGACTATGTGTCCCATTTCACTCCAAAACCAAAAAAAAATCCTCCTGGCAAGTCACTTAACCACAAAATGAGATGGAGGAAGCAATAAATAGGGGTTCGAGACTAATACTCTCAAAATGACCAACCGGGTCGTTACAGCCTCCCCCTCCTAAAATAAACGTTCGCCCTCGAACAAGTATAGAGACATACCTGAAGTGGTGAAAATATAAGATAACGGTTGCGCATATCATGCTTGGTCTCCCAAGTCGCCTCCTTGATCGGATGACCCCTCCACTGAGCCTTCATTGAAGCGATGTTCTTCGACCTCAACTTTCGAACCTGCTTGTCCAAAATGGCCACCGGCTCCTCAACATAAAATAGACCCTTGTCCAAACTGGACTGAGCTGAAGTCTAACACATGGGACGGATCGCCGTGATACTTCCGGAGCATATAAACATAGAACAATGGATGAACTACAGAGATATTAGGTGGTAGTGCAAGTCCATAAGCCACCTCTCCAACCCTCTCAGGAATCTCTAAAGGCCCTATATACCTAGGGCGCAACTTGCCCTTCTTTCCGAACCTCATAACACCCTTCATGAGCGAAACCTGGAGCAAGACCTGCCCTCAACCATGAATGCAACGTCGTGAGCCTTCCGATCCGCATAACTCTTCTGTTTGGACCGGGATGTACGAAGTCGATCCTGAATCAGTTTAACCTTTTCCAAAGCATCCTGAACCAAGTCTGTACCCAATAGCCTAGCCTTGCCCGGCTCGAACCAACCCACTGAAGACCAGCACCGTCTACCATACAAAGCCTCATACGGTGCCATATGAATGCTCGACTGATAACTGTTGTTGTAGGCAAACTCCGCAAGTGGAAAGAACTGATCCCAAGCACCCCAAAAATCCATCACACACGCACGAAGCATATCCTCCAATACCTGAATAGTGCGCTCGGACTGTTCGTCCGTTTGAAGGTGAAATGCTGTACTCAACTCCACCCGAGTACCCAACTCACGCTGTATGGCTCTCCAAACCCGTGATGTAAACTGTGTACCCCGGTCAGAGATGATAGATATCGGTACGCCTTGAAGCCTGACAATCTCACGAATGTAAACCTGAGCAGCTGCTCCGAGGAGTAAGTAGTAACCAAGGAATGAAATGAGCTAACTTGGTCAATCTATCCACAATCACCCAAACTGCATTGAACTTTCTCTGAGTCCGTGGCGGCCCACAACAAAATCCATAGTGATCCGCTCCCATTTCCACTCTGGAGTCTCTAACTTCTGAAGCAATCCACCTGGCCGCTGATGCTCATACTTCACCTGCTGACAATTTAGGTAACGAGCTACATATTCCACTATGTCCTTCTTCATCCGCCTCCATCAATAGTGCTACCTCAAGTCCTGATACATCTTCGAGGCACTTGGATGAATGGAGTACCGTGAACTGTGAGCCTCCTGAAGAATCAACTCACTTAAACCATCTACATTAGGCACACATAGCCTGCCCTGCATCCGTAATACGCCGTCATCTCTAATAATGACTTCCTTGGCATCACCGTGCTGAACCGTGTCCTTAAGGACAAGCCGATGGGGGTCATCATACTGACACTCTCTGATACAATTATAAAGAGAAGACTGAGAAACCAGACAAGCCAAAACTCGGCCCGGATCGGAAACATCCAATTTGACAAATTGGTTGGCTAATGCCTGAACATCCAAGGCTAAAAGCCTCTCTGCTATTGGTAGATATGCTAAGCTGCCCAAACTCTCACCCTTACAACTTAAGGCATCGGCCACTACATTGACCTTTCCGGGATGATAGAAAAGGTGATATCATAATCCTTAAGTAACTCCAACCACCTCCGCTGCCGCAAGTTAAGATCCTTGTGTTTAAACAGATGCTATAGACTCCGGTGGTCGGTGTAGACCTCGCAAGGGACACCATACAAATAGCACTGCTAGATCTTCAAGGCATGAACAATAGCTACTAACTCGAGGTCGTGGACATGATAGTTCTTCTCATGCACCTTTAGCTGTCTAGACGCATCATAAATCACCCTACCATCCTGCATCAACACCGCGCCGAGACCAATACGTGACACATCACAATACACCGTATAGGACCCCAAACCAGTAGGCAACACCAACACTGGGGCTGTAGTCAAAGCAGTTTTGAGCTTTTGAAAGCTCTCCTTACACCCTCGGTCCACCTGAACGGAGCACCCTTCTGGTCAACCTGGTCATAGGTACTGTAATAGACGAGAAACCCTCCATAAATCGACGGAAATACCCCGCCAAGCTAAGAAAACTCCGGATCTCCGTAGCTGAGGATGGTCTAGACCAACTCTGCACTGCCTCAATCTTCTTCGGATCTACCTTGATCCCCTCGCTCAATACTATATGACCCAAGAATGCCACTGAATTTAGCTAGAATTCACACTTTGAAAATTTTGCATATACCTTCTTTTCTCTCAAGGTTTGAAGCACAGTCCTCAGGTGTATCCTCCCGACTCTAGGAGTACACCAGAATGTCGTCAATAAACACAATGACAAAAGAGTCAAGATAGGGCTGAAATACACTATTCATCAAGTGCATGAAGGCTGCTGGGGCGTTGGTCAGCCCAAAAGACATCACAAGAAACTCGTAATGACCACACCGAGTCCTGAAAGCAGTCTTCGGGATATCTGGCTCCCGAATCTTCAACTGATGATAGCCTGAATGCAAGTCGATCTTAGAGAACACTCTGGCACCCTGAAGCTAATCAAATAGGTCATAAATACATGGCAATGGATACCTGTTCTTCACCATAACCTTGTTCAACTGACGATAATCAATACACATCCGCATAGAACCGTCCTTCTTCTTTACAAATAAGACTAGAGCACCCCAATGCGACACACTGGGCCGAATGAATCCTTTATCAAGTAACTCCTGCAACTATTACTTTAACTCATTCAACTCTACTGGGGCCATATGATAGGGTAGAATAGAAATGGGCTGAGTGCCCGGTAACAAATCAATGCCAAAGTCGATATCTCTATCGGGCGGCATGCTCGGAAGATCTGCCGGGAATACATCTGGAAAATCCCTCACTACTGGAACTGACTCAACGGTAGGAGTATCAACACTGACATCCCTCACATAACCTAGATACATATCATACCCCTTCTCAACCATTCGCAGAGCCTTTAAAAAGGAAATAACTCTGCTAGGAACATAATATAAGGTACCTCTCCACTCTAGTTGCGGTAGACCTAGCATAGTCAACGTCACCGTCTTGGCGTGGCAATCAAGGATAGTGTGATAGGGCGACAAGCAGTCCATGCCCAGAATAATATCAAAATCCACCATACTGAGCAGTAATAAATCAGCTCTGGTCTCAAAACCACTAATAATAACCAAACACGACCAATACACACGGTCAACAACAATAGAATCTCCCACGGGTGTAGACACATAGATAGGAGAACTCAATAAATCACGGGATACGCCCAAATACCGGAGAAAAATAAGAGGACACATAAGAATAAGTAGAGCCTGGATTAAATAAGACTGATGCATCTCTATGACAGACCGAAACAATACCTGTGATGACAGAGTCAGATGCAACTGCCTCCAACCTAGCAGGAAGGGCATAATATCCGGCTTGGCCTCCCCCTCTAAGGCGATCTCTACCTGTCCGACCTCCACCTTTAGCTGGCTGTGCAGGTGGGGTGGTAGCTAGTGCTGTAACCATAGCTTGAGGACATGGTGTAGCACGCGGTGCCTGAGTAGTCGGTGGAGGTGCACCCCTCCTAAGTTTGGGGGAAATCCCTCACCATATGGCAAGTGTCACCACGGTCAAAACAAGGTCTCGGAGGACGTGGCTATTGTGGCTGGCTCGGGCCTGATCGGCTGGACTGATCGCTGAAAGCACCCCGTATAGGAGGTGTACTAGATACTGGCGGTGCATATTAAGGATCCTGGGGCCTAGGAGTGGCTTGAGTACCGCTGGCGGCTGGAAGTGCTGAATGAACATGGCGACCTATATAACCCCTGCCCTGACGAGCTGCAGCTGGGGCATGAGTACCACTATAAGTGCCAGCCTCTCGAGACCTCTTAGCTTCTCTCTCCTCTCTCTCCCGAGTCAGCATGCCCTCCAATCTCCTAACAATTCCCACTACCTGCTGGTATGCAATATCCATCTCTAACTCTCGGGCCATGCTAAATTTGATACTGGGGTTGAGCCCCTTTAATAAATCGACGAACCCGCTCTTGAACAGTAGCAACCAAGGCTGGTGCATGCCTAGCCAAATCACTGAATCAGACCACATACTCTGACACGGTCATAGAACCCTGGCGCAACTGCTCAAAATCTGCGCGCCATGCATCTCTGAGACTCTGGGAAACATACTCCCTCAAGAACATATCTGTGAACTGAGTCCAAGTGAGTGAAGTTGCCTCGCCGGACTACCCAACTCATATGCTCGCCATCATTGATAAGCCGCTCCTCTAAGCTGGAACGTAGTGAAGGAAACCCCACTAGGCTCTGCAACACCCATAGTACGGAGGATGCGGTGGCACATCTCAAGAAAACCCTGGGCATCCTCTGACACCAAGCCACTGAAAGTAGGAGGGTATTACTTCTTGTACCTCTCGAGCCTGAGCTGCTCCTCCTCAAAAACTACTGCCCTGACCTCGGGCTGAACTGGGGCTACCTGCTGCATTAGTATAACCTCTAGAACCTGGTCTACCTGGGTTCGCTGTACTAGGATACAAGGGGTGGGAATTTGTGCTCCTCCCCCGGCTTGAGATGTGGCAGGAGCAAGTGGTATCAATCCTGTCTAAGCCAAGGTGCTGAACATGCTCAAAAACTGGCTAAGAGTCTCCTGGAGGGGTGCAGTAACAGGCGTCTCAGGTGCTTTCCCTCCAACTGGAGCTACTGGTGGCTCCTCTGTAGCAGCTCGTGCGGGTGCTCTGGCTGAACCACATGGATGTCCTTGGCCTCTATCCCGGCCCCCGCCTCTCGTGACTCTAGCAGGGAGCGCGGGTGTCTAGTCATCTAATCCAGCTGTACGTATCCTCACCATCTGTGAGAGAATAGAAAGACAGAAACTTAGAGTTCGGAGTCAAAATCTTGCACGATAAGGAATCAAGGAAGTGAAACTTTTCCTTACAGTTTCATACCCTCCCGAATATAAGTACAGTCTTTGTACCGATCCGCGAGACTCTACTAAACTTGCTTGTGACTCATGACACCTATGAACCTAGATCTCTGATACCAACTTGTCACGACCCCGATTTCCCTCCATAGGATGTCGTGATGGCACCTAGTCTCTATGACTAGGTAAGCCTAACAATTTTTGCGGAATAATAGAATATAAATCTGAAACTCAGACCTCAACAGCTGAAATAAATAAAAACTGCAAATCAAATAATTACAACTCCCAAAACTTGGTAGAAATAAGTCACAAGCTCTAAAAAGAAATACTAAGTGTCTCTATACATTAGAGTCTAAGGAAAATAAGGAAACATATGATAAGGAGAGAGGGGGACTCCGAGGTCTGCGGACGCTGTCAGACGTACCTTGAAGTCTCCACGTACGGGCTATCTCACTAGTATCTAGCCTGGTAGGAAGAACCTGGATCTGCACAAAAGATGTGCAGAAGAGTACCATGAGTACACCACAACGGTATCCAGTACGTGCCAAGCCTAACCTTGGTAGAGTAGTGATGAGGTCAGGTCAGGGCCTTACTGGAATAAAAAGGAAACAAGGCAGAATATATAATAACATAATGGAATGACTGAGAATTTAAAAATGAGAAATTACAGAAAGATAACAACACAACAGATAGAGGTAAACAACAGGGGCACTCCCGAGACATCGTCTCGTAGTCCCAAAAGTAAATACACAACAGGAGAGCTCCCGAGGTACCATCTCATAGTCCCAAAAGTAAATACACCACAGGGTAGTTCCCGAGGTACCTCCTTGTAGTTCCAAAAGTAAATATGCAACATGGGAGCTCCCGAAGTACGGCCTTGTAGTCCCAAAAGTAAATATGTAATAGGGGAACTCTCGAGGTACCGCCTCGTGGTCCCAAAAGTAAATAATCAAAAAGGGAGCTCCCGAGGTACCGCCTCGTAGTCCTAAAAGTAAATACACAACTCATAACCTATGGAACAACGAATTTACAACAAGGAATCCTACAGTTAAAGACTGAATACAAAATCAAGGAAATAGGTAATTCAACTAAGAATGTTGTACAAATTGCAAGTAAAAGTTAAGACATGTAGACATGCCACATTAGGCTAAACATGATAGCTACACATGCTAGGGCAACTCAGTTAAGGAACTAAAAGGAAACTACTTAGCAAGAATCGAATTTGTTAACATTTGACCCGAGTACGCATTCGCCACCTCGCGTACATGGCCTTCACGTATTGAAAATAACATTACAACACCAAAACCTAAGGAGAATTTCCCTAGTTAGACAAGTCACTTACCTCAAACCAAGCTCAATCGGTCAATATGAATGCCTTTCCCTCGATTTTCCAACTCTGAACGGCCCAAATCTAGCCAAAAGCAATTAAATTCTATAAATACAACTATAAGAAACTAATTTAAATAATAAAACTACGACTTTAGCAAAGAATCGAAAAAAATCATCCCAAAAAGTCGACGCGGACCACGTCTTGGAATTGGGTAAAAGTAAAAAAATACGAACACCCATTCGATATCGAGTTCACCCATACCAAAATTACTCAAATCCGACCTCAAATCGCCTTTGAATTCCCAAAAATTTGGTCTAAGAACTTTCACCATTCCCTCCCTCCCAAATTTTTCAACCCAAATCCGTAATTAAATGAAGAAATTAATGATAGATTAGTGGATATAAATAAAAAATGAGTGTGGAATCCTTACCCAAATGTTTCCTTTGAAAATCTCTCAAAAATTTGCCTCAATCCGAGCTCTATATCTCAAAATATGAAAAAAATGGCAAACCCTCGATTTTAAACCATTCTGCCCAGCACTTCCGCCTTTGCGGTTCATTTGGCCGCTTCTGCGGCGTCCCTTTTGCGGTCAGCCAACCGCATCTGTGAAAAGTCACTGACGTCTGCCAACTGCTTCTACGGTCCAAATCTCGCTTCTGCGGGTGCGCATTTGCACAAACTCGTCCGCTTCTGCGGACCGGCCTCCCAAGCTCTCGTCCGCTTTTGCGATCATCCTTTCACAGAAGCAACTCCGCTTCTGCGGCCTTCACGTCGCACATGTGACCACTGGCCACTTTCTCTAGGCCCGCATCTGCGCCCAACCGCTCGCTTCTGCGAGCTCGTATTTATGGTCAAACTTGTGCAGGTGCGATTGCACTAGAACTGGTGCACTTCAGCTATCCTCACAAGTCCAAATTTGTTTCGGATTCAATTCGAATCACACCCGGGGCCTCCGGGACCTCGTCCGAATATACCAACAAGTCCTAAGACATCATACAAACTTAGTCGAGCCTTTAAATCGCATCAAACAATGCTAAAAACACGAATTGCACATCAATTCAAGCCTAATGAACTTTAAAACTTCAAAATTCTACATCTGACGCCGAAATCTATCAAATCAAGTCCGATTGACCTTAAATTTTGCACACAAGTCATAATTGACATTATGGACCTACTCTAACTTTCGAAAATCGAAATTCGACCCCAATATCAAAATGTCCACTCCCGGTCAAACTTTTCAAAAATCATCCAATTTTCCAACTTTCGCCATTTGACGCCAAAATGACCTACGGACCTCCAATTCAACATCCAAACACACTCCTAAGACCAAAATCACTCTACAGGTCTATTGGAACAGTCGAAAATCCATTCCGGAGGTGTCTTCACACAATTCAAACTACGATAAATTCCTAGAACTTAAACTCCCAATTTAGGGACTATGTGTCCCATTTCACTCCGAAACCAAAAACAAATCCTCCCGGCAAGTCATGTAACCATAAAATGAGATGGAGGAAGCAATAAATAGGGGTAGGGGCTAATACTCTCAAAACGACCGGCCGGGTCGTACAATATTGATGCTAGTTCAATAAAAGTTATGAGTCTATGATTCAAAAGAACAAATTTAGATTAATAAACGTGTTCTTGAAAGATCAAGAACTAAACAAGTTCCTAAAGTCACCACTTGGAATCAATTAACGTGATAAAGAAACACCACACTCAATTGAAAATAAGATAACGACTATCACCACCTTGCTTAGAACCAAAAACAAGGATAAAGAAGACAAAATAGAGAAAAACACTCTATTGTAAAATTAGGGCAAGCCTCAAAAACGTGAATTCCTCTCCTTCAAGGCATGAGAACCTTTATATAGGCCTAGGGACTCTTCTTTGATGACTACAATTCCTATTCTAATAAGAAATAAAATAACTAAAGACACGGAAAGTAAAATCCCTATTTTACAAGAAAAAGAAACTAGAATCCTACTAAAAGGAAAATCATTATTCTTAAAGGAATAAAATAAATCCCATTTTATGAAGGAAAGAATCTTGGCTTCTTGAAATCAATCTTGAGCTTCTTGAAAATAAGTCCATATGTTCGGACTTGAGCTCTAAAACATGATCTTGGCCAAAATTAACAAAATTTAATGTAGATTCTTCTTTTACATCATTTTCCCCTGGTTGAGAAAGTCTCGTCCTCAAGTCTAAAGGCTCCACAAACGGCAAAAGATTGGCTACTTTCATGATTTGGTTGAACTCATATTCACCAAGCTCTAATTTGCATTTTTCTAACTTGTGAAAGAGCTTCATCGTGTTGTAACAAAGCTTAGCATGCGGCCGAACTAAATCCCACTTTCTCGATAGTAACTTTGTTCCAATATTTTTCCAATAAATCCTCTTAAAAAGATTTTCAAACACTAATCCAGAATCATAAGTTATTTTCTTTTGATCATCAAGAATCTTGAACCTCTCCACGTTCATGTGGTGCTTGTGGGACACGCAAAAAAAAGTCGAGTTAGTACCACAAAAACCTTTAAAATAATCTAATTCAAGTACCTTTGGATCAAGCTTGGTGATCAAAGTATATTTTTCTGATAATTTATCAGCGACAATGTTTTCACTCTCATATTTAATTAGATCATAACTATTGATGACATTTGTGTTGAGATCTCCTTTTCCTACATATGCTTGAAAATATTCATCCTTTGGAAGTGCTAAAAAAGCTGGAACAAAATCTGAACTCAAATCTTCCATTATAGACTCCTTTTTAAAAAACCCTTCCCCTTGTGTTTGAAAATTTTCATGGGATTTTGGATTAATGTAATATGCTGCTTCATTTGGAAGGATAGAATCTACAATCAAATTAATATCATGTTGATCATCTCTATTAGTTGAAAAGTTAAGCTCATATATAGGATGTTCCAATGGATCATTGTCAAACTTCAGAGGTAAATCCTCAACTTATGGATCTAGTGCATGCTCCTCTTCCTTGTGCTCTTCCATAGTAATACCAACATTCAAAGACTTTTCTGATTGGACCAATTATTTTTGATTTGGTCAGAAAAGAATGATCATTGAGCATCAGATTTTTAGCAATTTCTTCTGAATTCAGTGGTACTAAAATAATCTTACATCCATCCTCTGTAAAAGAATAGGTATTAAGGTCTTCATCATATTTAGCACACCTATCATACACCCATGGTCTTCCAAATAATAAGTGACGAGCATTCATATTCACTACGTCAAACCAAATCTTGTCTTTATAGATCTTACAATAGAAAAAGATACTAGGAATTGACGAGTTACCTCTAAAGATACTAGATCTTAACCTTGTGTTGCTTGATGAAAATCTCCCCTTGAAGCTCTCCAAAATCGCTCAACCAAGTGAAAATGAGAGAAAATGGGCCAAATCCCGCTTTTGAAAGAACACCTCTGCCCAGACGACCTTTCGTATCTCCGGTCCCCAGGTCACTTCTGCAGCTTCAATCCCGCACCTCCAAGAACCCAGGCCAGGTCGCCTACCGCATCTGCAGCTCCTCCAGTGCTTCTGCGCCGTCGCTTCTGCGGCTACATATGCGCAGGTGCGGTTCCGTTTCTGCAGAACTTGATTGCATCTGCAGTCCCAGACTTCCCCAGCAAATCCGCTTATACGCTCCATTGGTCGCATCTGCGATCACGCAGGTGAGGGAATTTCTTCACACCTGTGACCTCAGCCTAGCTCCCTCCCAGCTGCTTCTGCGGTTCATTGCCTCGCTTCTGCGAGATCGCTTATATGGTGAAGCTTCCGCAGAAGCGGGTGCACAAGCCACCAGAATTCGCTCACTTTGCCTCATTTCCAAATTTCGATCTAATAACCATCCGGAATCCACCTGAGGCCCTCGGGACCTTAACCAAATATACTAACACGTCCCAAAATACAATACAAACTTAGTCGAAGCCTTAACCACGTCAAACAACATCAAAATCATGAATCGCGCTTCAAATCAAACTTATAAATTTTTAAATTTTCAAATTCTATATCTTGTGCAGAAACGTATCAAATCAATCTGGAATGACTTCAAATTTTTCACACGAGCCATAAATGACATACCGAAGCTATTCCAAGGCTCGGAACCCCAAACGGACATCGATAACATCAAAATCTACTTCTAACCAAACTTATGAAATTCTTAAACCTTTAAAATGCCAACCTTCCATAATAAGTGCCGAAAGATTCCTGGGCGACCCGATACTAAACCCAAACATATGCCCGAGTCCGAAATCCTTACACGAACCTATTGGAACCTTCAAATCTCAATTCCGAGGTTGTTACTCAAAATTCAAACCTTAGTCAATTCTCCCAACTTAAAGCTTTCGAAATTAGAATTTTCCATCCCCATCAACTCTGAACTTCCCAAAATTCGATTCCGACTACGCGCACAAGTCATAAAACATGAAGTGCAGCTACTCATAGACTCAAACCGCCGAGCGACGCGCTAGGGATCAAAACGACCGGTCGGGTCGTTACATCTTCCCCCACTTAAACATACGTTCATCCTTGAACGTGCTAAGGACTGCTCCAGAGTTGTCCAGAATCACTGTTTAACACTTCGTGCACCTACCCGTGCCACCACAATCCATTTGAACACATTAGCTCTAGTCAGACTGAAGGTCCTCCCTTTTATTTAGTCCATAAGCCTTAGAACCAAATTACAACCTCCGAAATTCTCTACAAGACCTGATTTTAACATAGAACATCGTATCAATCACTACACACCAAAAAACGATCGTATACCTTTGCTGAATTCGCACCATGCACCACATGATTCACATGCCCATAATACACCCTCCGACCACACTAGCTAAAATTTCACGAATATGATGCTCGCTATACATCTCATGACGCATATAAGTCCTGTTACAACTTATGAAATATTGCCACAATGGCAGAGATGTGTAGAAACTAATAACCACCTACCGAAACAACAGTTCATGAAGTCTCTCCTCCTAACAAGGACCATTACCTCATTCTGAACTGAATAATAATATTTGCTCTTAAATATACCTTATATAAATCTGATTGCACTAGTTTCAGGCCCAATAATCTCGTCTCACCCGTACAAGCTGCTCAGGCAACAAGCCACCTCGAACACTGACCTAGATCTCATATGACGCCATCAATGCGCCGACAAGCTACAACTCGAATATGACACATAAGGAGGAACTAACTCTGGGAAAAGAATTACCCAGCCTGCGTAACGAATAAAATGTCGAACAGATGTTATGAACCCTTCTCAGAAATGAGAAACAAAATACGGAGGAATAGATATAGGGAAACGTACTCAACATATCACTGTTGCCGCGTGCAACCCGATCCAAAAATGATATCGTTGCGGCGTGTAACCCGATCCAAATAACGTACCCGTGGCGGCGTGCCACCTGATCCACTCATGACAATGAATAAGGACATACACATCAAGCCATAATGCTTCTACCTATGGAATACCGAATATCGGCCACAAGCACGCCAAGTGCAAAAATACAACTCTAGGGAGATGGGTAGTGCAATACGCCACAAAACCCAAGCACGACTAAGGTGCGATAAATGACCTGCATCTCGAGAGCCATCTTGCTCATATGACACCACAAGCTACACGGGACCTCAACACATGTGCGAATAATCAAGTCGTTTCAATGCGGAACAACCTCCAAAGTTCATAACCAAAGGAATAGAGCGTTTTCCAGGCATAAACTTTCACATTAACGATAGTACCAAAAATCTCTGTACTTTGTTTCGCTCTTTAATAACAAGCGGCTAATATGTCACACTTATAAAATTTTCCCCGTGGAATACTCTCCCACGACCTTTTGCACCAGGTAGCAAAGTCTGCACATCCATACTACCAACCGTTCTAATTCTTTAAGGAAATTAAAGAACCCGCAAATCAGTACACAATGCTCCTTCCACAGAACACCATTCCCAGGCAACACTAGGATAATGTCAGCTTGCTCTGAACATCTAAATTCTTCCCGGCTCATCCAAGCTCGTGACATTCTTGACAACACCGAACCGCAACCTTGATCCTCAACTTCCAATTTCCATGCCGCTCACTGAACCTATCGCGCTGCTATGCGAGAGTACAAGAATTCATCAGAACCCCTGAATTACCAGAATAAACACTTCATTAGCTAGAAACCTTTCACTCAGCTCATTTCAGAAGGACCAATGCAACACGCAACTGGATTCCCTAAGCCGTAGAAAATACAAACCTCAAGTCGTGATCTAAACTGCCATGACTCTTCCAGAATCCATTTACACAACTAGGCCATTCGAATCCAATACTTCCCAAATCAATCAAGTTATGGTGGCTTCCAAGCCCCCACGCACAACTACAAACCACATGTATGACTTCACACGCCGAAGGAACGGATCATTGCTTCAATCATGCTGATTCAACCATTACTAACCGACCCAACTTCTTTCAATTTACTCTTGACTTGACTCAGAAACAATAACAGCTCCTTTCAAAACATACACACCCAATCCACACTCATCTCGAGTGACCCGAATCGTGAGATCACATCGTCTCAATGCCCATGAACCATCTCAAGCGCACAATAGCATCTCCAATTGGTACACCCATTTTGCAAGATCTTCCGTGAATCCGAAGCTATTCCTCCCTTTCCTCTAGTACTGCATCGCATACCAGATGATAACATAAATAAGTCCCGTTCGTAATCCACTGTGAAAACTCGATCCTTAACCACACAATGGACCCGAAATCCTTAGGTATTGCACTTTGATTCTTGAACCCACTAGGACTGTTATTGAGAGTCACCCACTCTGACCTGATCTCGAACATAACCAAACTCCAACGCTTTGTTAGCATATGAACACCCTCTCAAAGAAGCAACCGACTGAATTCTTTTCCTTGTACATCACATCCACAAAGCATAAACTCCGAGTCTTCCCAAAACTTGCATACGAATCGATAAGGCGGAATATAGCACACATTTTTCAATTTCTCTACTCGAATTACCCCTAATGTTTCCATTTCTTAGTCACAAATAATCCACCAATGCACCGATAACCAAAAGTTGCACAAGCCGACAACCACGCGATCCAATCGTAGACGGTAGGGCTCCCTCACTTAGCTTTAAGCTACCATCACATAATGTAGATCCCACAATGATTCCTCCTTCTCATTTACTATGATCCTATACCTTTAACCCGCCAAATTTCTCGAAGTCTTTTTAAGCTTTTCATGAACCTTCTGAATCATCAGTCACAATCACATATTCGACCTCTTACCGTGTAGCAAGTAGTATTCTTCGCAGAAGCTTCATCAACGTCACACAACTGCTAAACTGCTCACGGGAGATAACCCACCTGTGGAATTCCATGCCAACATCTTCCAACGGCGCTGCACTGGGTATCACTACACGAAATCAGTAAACTCTCCTGAGCTCATGCTCTTCACTAGCTGTACAAGTCTGTTCCTTCCCTATTGACATCAACTGAAAGTGTGACAACATATTCCAAACTCAAAGTCATGCTGCATACCAATGATAATCAAGTTTTCACACCCCTCTTCATTCCAAGCAAACTCCTTTCTGCCATATTCAATCTTCCTCAGTATAGTAACTACCATCCCAAATAAAATATGCAGACCGAACCACTTTCCATCACGATTCCCAAAATCTCTCTAAACTCTCTCAAAGCACATGGATATCCTACCACAGAATCTATACGCTGCTCTGCCACTCCCACTTTGGTCAAACCATCTCCTTTAAATAACTTCTCAACCTCTGCTTTTCATACTTGACCTGCTAGTACTTCAACCACCACGAAACACTTCCCGCCATGTCCTCCCTCATACTTTGCTAACCAACTATTGCCTCAAATCAAATCCATATTCGTAGCACCTGAAATGAATTGCTACCCACTCTAAACCTCATGGAAGATCATCTTTCCCGAGCCATCAACATTAGAATCACCAATTCGATTCGGAATCGTTACACACCACTATCTCTGACAATCGCGTCTCAGGTACCATTTCGCAACACCCTGCCACCGGTGGACCTTAATGCGTTCCAACAAGGACGACGATGCCACATCATAAATGAGAATTCCACCACATTCGAAAATATCAAGTCTCATTACTCCATCAACCAAAGCTAGAACATCAATAATCCGATTGCCCTTCTTTTGCTGGAATTAAATGCTGAACCTCTAAATCATGCATTGAGAAATCCTCCTTTCAAGTCATTCACTGCGTCGACACATAACCAAGCACCTTACCATTACACCAACATTGTGCGATAACAACGCATAGATATCGTAGCAATCCGTGCACAGTCTCGAAACCATAAAAAATACATATACTAAGCTGGAATAAAAGAACATCCTTCCGCAAGGCGACGATAATAGCCTGCCCGAACACGCAGGGAAAAACATCCTGCACCACGTCTGCAGTACCACTACAACTCCTCCACGCCCCATTGGTAACAAACGCTTCATGTCGCATAAGATTGAGTAGGAAGGAAATAAAGGCACAAGCCTCAATGGAATCAAACCGCCCGATGAGGAAATCAAGAAGGGAAGTGCTCTTAACAGCCCTGTAGCCTCCCGAAGATAAGTACAGACGTCTCCGTACTGATCCGCAAGACTTTACTAGACTTGCTCATGACTCTTGAGACCCTAGTGAACCTAATGCTCTGATACCAAGCTTTCACGATCCAAAATCCACTATAGGTCGTGATGGCGCCTAAGCCGCCGTCAGGTAAGCCAACAGTGATTGATAAATTTAACTAGTCATTCTAGTACTTTAAAATCATAATGTTTTTTTAATTAAATTGTATGAAGCATAATTTACAGAAATGAACAACTCGTAGGAATCCCCAAAATACAGTGTCACAAGTGCATGGGCATCGATTAGGAAATATAATAAAGTATAGCATCTATCTGGAATACAAATTAGACAGGAGAATATAAAAACTTTGATGGAGACTCTGCAGGCTACAGATCGTAACATGAAATGCAGCTCACGATAAAGTCCCCGCAATAGCCGTGCCTCTGCTTCCAAAAGACCACCAATCATAGATGTACCTGCATAAAAAGTGCAGCAAGTGTACCATGAGTACGTAAATCAATGCGTACCCAGTAAGTATCTAGCCTAATCCCAGAGAAGTAATGACGAGGGGTCGACATCAACACTTACTAGTGGTCCAATAAGACAGATACAGTAGAAGTAAATAGATGTGAGTCAGAGAAAATAAACGAAATACCAAGTATAATTGCGTGGTAAAATTCTCCTCTTAGCAATAACTCAAACTCTCAGCTGGAAGTTACCTCCTCAATCGAAGTATATATAATGAACCTCACCAGATAGGTCGTCACAATTCAAATCAGGAAAACTCACAGATATACTGCCTTCTTATCAATTATTATGCATGATTTCACGAGAGTATTTTATAGAAATACCGAGGCGTACGGCCCGATCCATCATAATATTGCCGAACCATAGATACATCTATTATATTGCCGACGGTGAACGACCCGCTCCCATGAGAGTGTGATGCATAATCCTGCCGACACGAACAACGCGATCCCATCATAATGTGTGCACTACCGAGGGTCGAACAACACGATCCATAGATGTATCTATTATACTGCCGAGGTGAATGGCCCGTTTCCATTAGAATAAGAAGATTTGATAGGTCCTTGACCCCACTCATGAATAGACGTGTGAGTTATAAATTTTAAGGGAAACCCTTCGATGAGAACGCATAGCGCAGGAGAAATTTGTAAGAGGAGTACAATTAATTCGCAGCTTATCATGAAGCCCGTCGAATCTCTACAATAGCAGGTCTATCACTCCACATAAGTCTAGTTTCAAGTCGCAACGTAAAATAAAGGAATTTAATAGGCAAGAGACAACTCAAATAGTACAGTTATAGCATGGCGGGAACCTAAGTCTACCTCGACATAACATGAATCTAGCTAAGTACAGACTCTCGTCACTTCGTGCGTACGTAGCCCCTGCAACAAGTAGCACATAAAATTACATCATATAGGGGTATTTTTCCCCTCACAGAGTTAGACAGGAGACTTACCTCGCTTCAAAGTTCCATAACTGGCTCGAAAGCCCCTCTAACACGTCAAATCGATGCTCGTCGATCCAAAACTAGTCAAACAAATGTGCAAATCCATAAATATATACTCTATTACCCATAGTTAATCAATCTACAACAATTTTTAATTCCGCTCAAAAAGTTGATTAAGTCAACCCCCGGGCCCACGTGCCCCCATTTCGAAAATATTCTAAGATAAACATTACCCATAACATTACAAACTCAAATATTTAATGTATTCTCAATTCCATGTCCAATTTCATGATCAAAATATAAAAATACCAAATTCTAGGTTTTTTTACCAAAATCTCAAGTTTCTACTAATTCCCATGTTTAAATCCATATATAAACCATGTATTTAACTTGTAATAGGTGGGAATCACTTATCTTGTGTTGCTTGATGAAAATATCCCCTTGAAGCTCTCCAAAATCGCCCTAACCAAGTGAAAATGAGAGAAAATAATCCAAATCCCGCTTTTAAAAGAACACCTCTGCCCAAACGACCTTTCGCATGTGCGGTCCCCAGGTAGCTTCTGCGGCTTCAATCCTGCACCTTCGAGAACCCAGGCCAGGTCGCCTACCACATTTGCAGCTCCTCCGGCACTTCTGCGCCCTCACTTCTGCGGCTATACATGCGCAGGTGGGGTTCTGCTTCTGCGGAACTCGACCACATCTGCGGTCCCAGACTTCCCCAGCAAATCCGCTTTTGCGCTCCATTGGTCGCATCTGCGATCACGCAGGTGCAGGAATTTCTTCGCACCTGTGACCTTAGCCCAGCTCACTCCCAGCCGCTTTTGCGATTCACTGCCTCGCTTCTGCGGTGAAGCTTTCGCAGAAGCAGTTGCACCAGTAACCAGAATTCTCCAGCTTTGCCTCATTTCCAAATTTTGATCCGATAACCATCCGGAATCCACCCGAAGCCCTCGGGACGTTAACCAAATATACCAACACGTCCCATAATACAATACGAACTTAGTTGAAGTCGTAAACCAAGTCAAACAACATCAAAATCATGAATCGCGCCTCGAATCAAACTTATAAATTTTTAAATTTCCAAATTCTATATCTTATGCCGAAACGTATCATATCAATTCGGAATGAATTCAAATTTCGCACACGAGTCATAAATGACATTACGAAGCTATTCCAAGGCTCAGAACCTCAAACGGACAACGATAACATCAAAATCCACTTCCAACCAAACTTATGAAATTCTTAAATCTTTAAAATGCCAATCTTCCATAATAAGCGCCGAAATATTCTCGGGCAACCTGATACTAAACCCGAACATACGCCCAAGTCCGAAATCCTCACATGAACCTATTGGAACCTTCAAATCTCGATTCCAAGATCGTTTATTCAAAAGTCAAACCTTAATTAGTTCTCCCAACTTAAAGCTTCCAAAATTAGAATTTTCCATCCGAATCAACTCTGAACTTCCCGGAATTTGATTCCGACTACGCGTACAAGTCATAAAACATGCAATGAAGCTACTCAAGGCCTCAAATCGCTGAGCGACGCGCTAGGGCTCAAAACGATCGGTCGGGTCGTTACATTATCAGTAGTTTCTTATACCAAGTCGAATCCTAATAAGTTATTCATATCGGCTTCAAACCATCTGATATGAGAACAACATCTCTTACCATACAATGCTTTGTATGGTGCCATCTGAATACTGGACTAAAAATTATTATTATAGGGAAATTCAGTTAAAAATAGATAGGCATCCCAACAACCTCCAAACTCAAGAATGCAATCTCTCAACATATCCTCCAAGATCTGTATAATACATTCGGACTTTGCGTTTGTCTGCGATAAAAACTAGTACTAAGATCTACTCATGTACCAAACGTTTCTTGAAAAGATTTTCAAATCATAAATTGAATTGTGATCCTTTATCAGAGATGATGGACAATAAAGCTCTATTTAATTAGATAATTTTCTATTCAAGTATATCTGTGCATATTTCACCTCATTATAAGAGGTTTTGACTAGCAAGAAATGTTCCTACTTTGTAAACCAATTTATAACTTTTTCACATATAATCATACCTCTAGTGGTTTGGGTAGTCATATAATGTATTGTAATTCTATTATATTTTTACTTTAAAATCTTGAGTTGCTGTAGTAGGCCTATGAGTAGTAAGTATTTGCCTTAACATGCAGGCATGTCAAATAGTTAGAAATAATGTTAACGAAATTTTTTCTTCTTTCCTTTCCAACCAATCCAATTTGTTTCTAGTCATGGTGCATCTTATAGACCTGAGATATGCAATGTATCTAGAGTTGTGAGCTCCATCACGAATAGTCTGTCTCAATCCATATATGTTTGCTATACATAATTAACTACCTAGTCGGAAAATACCATCACTATTAACAGTCATATTCTTGCTTTTGCCAGCTGGAAACTAATCTCGATACTTGAAAAATTATTCATCCTCGTATTGACTAGCCTTTATGCACTCTACGTCAGGCTTGACTAATAGCCAATAATGTCTCCGAATTTTTTTCATATTGAATCTAATACGTGTACCCTCTAGTCTATGCATATTTTTGTCCAGAAGTATCATTACATGAGCTATATGCGCCAAATTGCCCATGTTTTTTTTTTCATAAACCATAATATTTATCTTTCCTGAATAATATAAAATAGTACAATTATATCTGCAGTTGTTTCCTCCACCAGCATTGCCAAATCTTTATATCTCTGCTGGTTTTAAAAGTACTTTAGGCTCTTGTGCTATGTATAAATCTCATATCGTATAAATAGTGTCTCTAAATCCTAAAGGAAAATACAATTGTGACCATCTCCAAATCATGAGTGCATAATACGACTTGAGCTTCTTCAATTTCCTTGAAGCATAAGCTATCCCACGACCACTATGCACGAGAAAATATCCTAATCCTACTGTCGAAACATCACAGAACATCGTGAATTCTCTAGAGCCTATTAGAATAAGGCTAACATCGGTGTGGTTGTCAAACATGCCTTGGGCTTCTGGAGTCTCTTTGTGCATTCCTCCATCCACTGAAATTTAACGATTTCTATGTTAACTTGGTGAGTGATTTGCTATTCTAGAGAAATCCTTCACAAATGCCTATACAAATGCCTATAGTAGCATGTCAAGCCAAAAACTAAAAGAGTCAATCTCTGTAGGAGAAATGGGTCTCCACCTTTTATGAACTGCTTCTATCTTCTCAGAATCTACCATCTTTTCACTCTTAGATTCCATGTATCCTATGAATACCACTGAGTCTAGCTAAATTTCACAATTGAAGAACTTGGTAAAAAGTTGATTTTCAGTGTCTTTAACATATTTTTCAAGTGATTCTCGTGCTCTTCTTGGCTATGAGAATATACCAGAATATAGTAAGTAAAAACTATGATTTTTTTTTCTTTCAAAATAACTTTGAACACAATATCTGTTATATACATCAATGCAATTGGAGCATTGAACACCATATCGATTATAGTTTTTGACCGAGTTCTGTACAATTTTTTTTCTTATTTTAGTTGTAGATAAATTATAGATTTTAACCAAATTTGTAAATATTTTGTAGAAAACTTTAGTTACTTTGTGTAAATATAAAAACTTAGACAAACCGAGAAAATAAATTTAATATCTCGAATATATATATGAAAAAGTCCCGAACTTCAATCATATATATCTGAAGTTCATGAAAAATGCATGAACATAAAGCATCAATCATGACCTTCCAACTTCAAACACGAATTTTTGGAACTTCAGGCGTGTATGTTTGAAGTGTATTCCAAAGTGATAAATTTATAAATATTTGTATAATACATGTGTGACTTCAATAATCACTCAAAAATTGGTTAGATCTGCACTTCCCCACGAGGAAGAAAGAAAAACAAAAACTATCAGATTTGGCCTTTTAGAGCAATAATGCTATCAATATTAGCTAAATCATAAAATATTATCAATAATAGTCAAATGCTAATTAAATATTAGCCAATTAACTTTTAGCATTTCAATGATTGTAAGTCTTTCTTTTTGTACATTGATGATATTAATCCTATACTCTTTAACTGTTTTTTTCATTAATTTTTTATTTCTTTGTTTTATTTTATTTTATGTTGCATTTAAGCTCATATTCGACTTGTTTCATTCTAGTCGATCTTGATAGTAATAAAGCTAACCAAGTTAATGGTTAACTCCTATATATCAATTTCACAATTTCAGTTAGACAAAATAAAATCACTACATGGCATCATTTTTCTTTTAGGATAGATATTAAGACTAAAAATTTAAATATATTATTTTTTTAAAGTGAATTAGATAGAACGTTGGAATGACGAACCCCAAGAGGAAGAGTGGAGCACAACCCAGTGAAGAGAAAGCCTAACTCCATTGTGCTGCTTAGTTTATTTACGTTATAAAAAGTTTGGTACTCAATTGTTAGCATATTTTTTTATTTTGTGTTGTGTTTATAATTGTGTTAGGTGTTAGTAGTCATCCGCTAGCATATTTTTTTAATTCCGTTACATTTATAATTAAGTTAGATTCCAGTACTCAATTGCTAGCGTAATTCCGTTGTTTCGAATGGATGTTGTTGGACTAGATTAGGTACATCTCAAAGAGTTTGAATCTTGATTTTGAAATGATTTGACGGAGATTTGAGGTAGTTTGAATTAAATTTTGAGGCGGTTTGAACTAAAATTTGAGGCAAAATCAAAGTAGAAAATGAACATGGAGCCTGTGTATCTTTTATGTATCCTATATCTATCAAATATATATCTCATATATATTCATGTATACATGTGTGTTAGATATATGTTAGATACATGTGTCGCGAAAAAATTTTTAAGCTTGATTTTTAACTATTAATTTGATTCCAAACTAATCTAAATCACCTACAATCTTCCTCAAATTTTGTATATTGCCTCATGTATATGCTCTCAAGGAATTTCAACCACACTCATTAAGAAAATTAATTTTAATTATTCTTAGGTGACGTTGACTATTAGTGTATGGAAGTACTTAAACTCAGACAATGATTTATTGAGAGTTTGAATTTACGATACAGGCTGAATAATTAAGCAAGCAAAGGAGAAAGACGACTTTGTTAACTATCTTTTACAATGCTAAGGAAAGAGAGGAACATGCAATTTCTACATTATGTTTGGGCAAAACTCAAAAGTATGGAAAATTTTAGTTTCTAAAGTTCTTCAGGTGTAAACGAACAAGAAAGAGTGACATAAAAGAGAATCTTGAAAGAAATTCAGCACTGACCAAATAAGACTTTTAACAAATTGAAAGATCACCAACAACTATTGCAAAATTTTGTGGCTAGTTTTGGTAATCAGTGCTTGCCGGCTAATAGTTGGTAAGTTTGAAATAAATTAGGCCATTTTCGTACTTTTCCCGACAAAAAAACACATTCCTTCTTGAAGAAGAGCTCAGCTGAGCCCAGTTTTAAGCTTAAAGGCTTGGTCAGGCTATTATTTTGAACCAAACGGACATCCAGGTTCGACAAATGTTCTCCCAAATACTAACATACTTAACTATATCATCATAATCCAAATATCCTGTAATTTTGTATAATTTTATAATAGTATTCAACTAGATACATGTTTTAAATTAGTTTTGAATAATATATTATGTTAATGACAACTGGAAAAAACGTTAAAGTAATGATTAAAAGGTTAATTTGATGGATAAAGCTAAAATCTGGACTAGCTTATCGAATTTTATCATTTAAAATAATAGAAGTTGTATAAAAATAAAATAACGTTCGAGTGCTTCTGAGGCCTCCAAAAATTAAAAAATCACTAGGTAATTAACTGGGATAAAAGAGTAAACTAAACTATGATTCGACGAACCACCTGCACACTTTCGTTTAATGTTGTTTTAAAAAGATAATCTACTTATAAAAGGATTATACTTGGAATCTATTTGAAAACTTGAAATATTTAAGACTAAAGTATTATCTATTAAATTATATATCAAAGTAAAAACTTGTCATATGATCAGAACTGAAGAGATAATCACGCTTTATATCACCATTCTGATTTAATTAGTGTGTCTATTAGTCCATGACTCCCAATGCTTGAAATATTGCAGTGCTTCGAACATAAGATATTAGATCCAAAAGAAGTTTAACACCACAGCTCTCAAAATATGATGTTTGGGAAGCAGAAATTCTAGATTTTCCCTATTTTAATCAATCTTTAAAATATAATGATAAAGTAGAGTTGATTAACGACCCATGCCATGTGTTTTCTGCCTGTTAGAATTTGTCTTGACTCATTACAGATCCAGTCCAAATGTACCCTTGCCCATGCCCACTCATAGTGATCATATTAAGGAATTGAAGATTAAAGATATGCTTAAAAATAAAAAATATATTCGCATTTAGTATTTGCAAATAACTATATTAGCATACTATTGTTAAGTGAATAAAATTAGATGAGAATGTAACTAATTAATTCTAGTTAAGTGTTAAAAGATTATATACAAAATATATCATTTACTAGTTGGAGTTTAAGTTCTGTGAATTTACCGTCAAAAACAATTACATAATTAACGCAAAGTAAAAAATAATTGCAAGTAATTTTATCTAATAACATTGATTTACTAATAATATTGGTTAGTAATATGGAATAAGCGATAAATATAGTGTTATAACAATTTAAATTATATTAATAATACAAAATTCTTATTACATTTTGCATAGTGGAGTAACTTATCAAATAATTGGGGTTTTAACATAAACAGTGTGTTTTTCCATTGCAAGTATATTTGTCGGTGATGGCGGAAGAAGAAGCTGTGGATTGTTGCGTCTTGTTTTGTAATTTCCAAATTTAGGTCACCGACACCCCTCTTGTCCGAACCCGTCGGTTGCCTTAATTCCTGTGACCCCAATTAACTAACATTCACTCTTCATTTATGTCTTTGTACCCACTATTACGAGAAATATATAATTTTAATCGCTTCAAACAATAATCGCTACTATATATATAGATATATTTTTCAGATAGCAAATACAATTTTCTATTTTGCCCCACTATTATCATCTCTCTTTGTTAAGATAGTAACTATACATGCTCCAACTTTAGCTACAATATTTGATTTTTTTAAAATTTCAAGGAGGAATTGACTTTTTTCTTTTTCAAGGTTGTCCTTAAAATAAAGAACCTAGAAATAATTGTTATATTTTTAATGAACAAATTAAAATTAATATGATCAATTTTATTGTTAATTAATGCTAAAAGGTAGATTTTTTAATATATGTTAAAACAGCTAAAAAAGTTAATTAAAATAGACTGGAAGAAATATGTGTATATTTCATTGGATCCCACTTTCACGTGTTTCGTACATGCTCCCTTGCGCGTGTACCATTAACTACCTTAATCCTACTCCTATGTTCCCCTAACAATATTTATGGAAGGAGGAAGAAATTCTATTTCTTGGAGTGAATTTTCTTATAGTATTTATTTATTTTTAGATAATATAAAAATAAAAGTTATATAGTATGCATCACAACATCCGAATTTTATAATTAAATCCTTTTTTAAAATTTATTGTAGAAAGTTATTTAACTTCCCAAGTAATAACAATGTTCTTATATTGTGCTTCAATTGTTAATAAATGTTTTTATCAACAAATCTCGTGACACATGGCATACAAATTGCGGACTAGCTCGGTCATTTAATGCCATAATATTTTTACTAGAACAACAAAATCAGTTGAACATTTGATTGGCCTTACGCACGTGAATTCAAATTAGTTGAGATCCTAATACAAATATTGAACACCAAAAGTTTGAACAAATGAGAAATTGTACTTATACTCTAAATGGAGAAGAAAGTGAATAATCCAATGAGAAAGAAACTATTGGAAATGTTTGTTATGAAGTATAGTAGTAAAGTCAATAACCTGAGTTCTTTAAGCTTTGAAACGATTTTGATGGAATATCTGCTATACTATGAGCTCTTTTGATTTATTCCCGTGAGTTAGACAATAAAAGTACAAGGTATCTAGAGAGACATGTGAAAGTAAAATTAAATATTACAATCACGAAGAGAACAATAAATAAAGTACAATAAATGAACAACTATTAAGTTATCCAACAAATTAAAGTTGAAAATCGCAGCACGGGTTACTGCAATTGCATCATTTATTATAACAATACCTTAATAAATTACACATTGGAATAAAGAAGAAATAATGTTGGACAGTGAAAATCTTTTTTCTTTTTCACTTTCTAACTAAAAAACAATAGCCCATTAAGTAATAAAAGAAAAGAATTAAAAGGAAAAAAACAAAAGTTTTAGCTCTTTTTACCCTCCTCACCACCTTCTACTAAGTAAGTTTTCTTAGTTCTTTCAGCTCTAGTCAGCAGACAAATCAGAAGAAAACACGTGGCATAAATTGCATGAATTCTCCAACTAGTCTTAGGAGGCTGTCGCAATACAGCCTTGTGAAACACCGTCATGTAATAATGCAGCCCAACAGCAAGGCCCACAAATGTCTGGGCCAGCCCAATCATCTTTGTAATCGGCCCAGTCTCAGTAGAGAATACTAAAACAAGGTACATCAATAGCATCAGGAGGTACAACACATAACCAAGAGTTTGTAGAAGCTGTAGGCAAATGTAGGTGGACTGCGCAGTAGCGTAGAAAAACTTAAGTGGCTCCAAACCCGTGACCAAAGAAGAAAGGCAGAGAATAGAGAAGTAGATTGAGAGATAAACTTGGATGAAGATTAATAGTCTTTGGAGTGAAAAATAGGCTTTGATTCGGTTGAAAATGAGAGAAACAAGAATTAAAGGGATCAAAATGAAAGCAAATGAAATTACAGAGGCAATTGTGGGTGCATATTTGTTACCTACAATGGGTTTGAAGTTTTTTGTGATTTCTTTGTTGGCTTTGTTGAGGTAAACTTGTGAGGTTTTTGAGATTCTTTCTAAATCTGGCAGAAGGGTTTCTTGGAATTTGGATGGTAAGTCTCTAAAACCAAGCAACAAGTCATCTTCATCATTTTCTAGCCAATAGGGCTGTGAATTCTTCTGTGTAGTTTCTTTCTTGGGATTTTTGTTTGTTGAAGATTGGTTCTTTGTTTGGTTTTTGTTGGATTTGGATTCATTGAGGTCTTTTGCGGTGGTTGCTTTGGTTGTTTTGTTCTTGGGAAACGAAGAGCTGATTTTGGATAGATCTGAGGAGGATTTTTTGGTTGTAAAGGAAGTGGTTTTATTTGAATTCAAGGACTTGGTGGATGTGGAATTGAGCTTTTTCAATTGGGATTTTAGTGCAAATTTCTCTTCTGGGGTTGGTTTAATGAGTTTGGTTTTGTTCTTGGTTGAACCAGAAACTGAATCAGATAAAGAAAGTTTGGTTTTTGCTAACTTGGTTTGGTTCTTGATTGAACTAGAAACTGAATCAGATAAAGAGAGGTTGGTTTTTGCTAACTTGATTTGGTTCTTGATTGAACTAGAAACTGAATCAGACAAAGAGAGTTTGGTTTTTGCTAACTTGGTTTGGTTCTTGATTGAACCAAAACTAGAGGAAGAAGAAGAAGAAGAAGAAGAAATCTTCGCTAACTTGGTTTGGTTCTTAGAAGAGCTAAGGGTGGATTTGACGAGCTTGGTTTGGTTCTTTTTTGAACTGGAAAGTGAGGTTAAATTGGATTTCTTCTTGATTGGTTGAGGAGAATCATCAATACTTGAACTGGGCATGGATTTCTTCATAATTGGTTGAAGAAAATCATCATCAATATCTAGCTCCAACATTCTTCTTATTCTTGTTGATGAAGCATTGTTATGATCTTGAGACTGAGCAGAAATAAATGAAGAAGCTAATAAGACTAAAACAAGACAAAGTACTAAAAGTACCTTAGGAAAGCTGCAACTTTGTTGAGTAGTAAGTGGAGCCATAAGGTACTGAATTCTATGACTCTTTTTTTCTTTAATTTTATGAGGCTTAGTTGAAGATTTAAAGCCTCAATTGGATCTGAAGTTCATAAAAAAGGTGGCAATAGATTTACAAGTCTAGTACTGTGTGAGTGTGAATGGTGATGGAAGCAAAGGAGACTTTAATGTCAAAGTAGAAGGAGATGAGATGAGTCACATGGAGCAACTAGACAGGCACAGTATCCAAATACTACGCGGTTTTGCCTTTTTATTTATTGTTTTTCTTTTTTTAGAAATACAATAGAATTTAACACATGCAATGTCCAATGAGATTTGGATTTCAGCATCTTAATTTTTTTTGTTGATAAAATTAACATATTTAGAAACTAATTATAAAAGAGATATAATTACTGGACTTTAATTTTGAAAAGTAATTTAAATTTAATGTATTAACAATATCAGATATAATTATTCAATCACTATATGGAATGTTTTTTTGTAGCCATTCTTTTTTAATCTCTTATATGTGAAAGTAAATTCCCTATGTGTTAAAATAGAGATAGAGTCATAAAATTTAAAATAAATTTTCAAAGACCCCTCAAACCATTGATTTTATAAATCAATTATTAGTAAGTATCTATTGTTTTAATTATAATGTAATCATTATAATCATTGTTTTAATTATAATGAGGCTATGTAATAAAATAGCCTCATTGTTTTAACATGAAAGGAAACTCCTTTTGATATCTAACATCACTAAGAGCCAATAGGAAATCATTATTACTCCTAGTACGCTCATTAATAATTCATTATTGGTTTGGCACTAAGATGACAACGATATCTATGTTAATATAATTTTATTGGATATTGTAATTGGTTATTACTACTACTACTATAGTATTAGTACTAATTAAGGATTTATTTAAGGAAAATAAATCTGAAAGCTTTACCGTCAATCCTTCTCTATCAGGTGCCCAAAAATGCCGTCGTCGACATATCATCACTGGTGGAATGACCACGAGATAAATTCTTGTGCTACGAGACTACGCTGGAAGCAGAATCATATACATGTACTGTTAATGGGTGATAATGTTTGTGATATTCTAGGTTTAATTATCTGAATACATGTGTAATGTTTGTGTGATGATCCGATAGGTCATTTATAGTTTTATCTTTTATTTCTATGTTTCGAGATCTTGAATAGCTCAGTTTAGCCTTACTCAATTTACGTACGCAGTTCGTGTCTTTTTTCCGGAAAGTTTTTATGAGAAAATTTATGAAAATGTGAATTCGTACCTTAAAACTCATTTGAGTTGACTATGGTCAACGTTTTGTGTAAATGGACCCGGATCAGTATATTTACGGTCCTGGTGGATTCGTATCGTGATTTCAGACTCGGGTGTATGCCCGGAATCGAATTCGGAAGTCCTTAACATGATTTAACATGATTTGTTGAAAACTAGTAATTTAAAGGTTTAAACGATTCCCAAGTTTGACCGTAGGTTGACTTTGTTGCTATCGGGTTCGAATTTCGGTTCCAGAACTTGGTATAGGTTCATTTAAGTATTTATGACTTGTCTGCAAAATTTAATTCAAAACGTAGTTGATTTGACATGATTCAGACGTCCGATTGTAAAATTGCATGTTCTTAAGTTTCATTGAAACTTCATTCGTTTTGGTGTCCGATTTATAGTTCTATGTGTTATTTTGGTGTTTTGGTTGCGCGGGTGAGTTCTTATGATGTTTTTGGACTTGTGCACATTTTTGGTTTAGAGCCCCGAGGGCTCCAGTGAGTTTCGAACGCGTTTCAGAGAGTTTATAGGAGATCAGATTTTTGCTGGTGCTCAGATCTCGCATTTGCGAGAAATTAGTCGCATTTGCGATGACAGCAGAGGTGTGGGATTCCTCGCATTTGCGATGGATTGTTCGCATTTGCGAATTCCAGGTCGCATTTGTGATATCTGCGCTTGGACAAAAAGCCGAGAATGCGGAATTTAGCTCATTTTTCACAAACTCTCAACCCTAAACACCCTAGAGGCGATTTTTCAAGAGATTTTCTTCCTAAATTCATTGGTAAGTGACTTTAATCTATTTCTTTTCAATTACCCATTACATTTCATAATTTTCAACATCAAATCTAGGATTTTCATGGTAGAAATTAGGGATTTGGATAGAATTAGAGATTTTTGTAAATTTGGGACTTCGACCTAGAATTGTGGTTAGATTTTGAAACTAATTACATAACCAGGCTCGGGGTGAATGGGTAATTGGGTTTTGGTCCGAACCTCGAGTTTTGACCAAGCGAGCCCGGGGTTGACTTTTGTTGACTTTTCGGGAAAAGAGTAAAGATCTTAACTTTATGTATTGTAATTGATTTGAAGTTATTGAGTCGATTTTGGTTAGATTCAATTGATTTGGAGGCGGATTTTAGAGAAAAGGTCCCGGTTGAGCTTTGATTTGATTGCGGAGTGAGGTAAGTGTCGTGGTTAACCTTGACTTGTGGGATTGGGACTTCTTTGCCTATTTGTTACGTGATTAACGTGTGGGTACAATGTATATGTGAAGTGACGAGTATTTATGTGTTGTTGTTAGGATAAAGCATGCTGGGTAGAACTTGTTTCCTTGTGATTTGTTGCCTTTTTAATTATGATATCCATGCTTAGGTTAGATTATTAGTTATTTGATCATTCCTTATGTAATTATTGCTTAGTTAGTAATTGTTGAATAATTTGGAAGTTTAAGTTTAGTATCTTGGCATCATATTTGACGTAAAACATATTCTTCGCGTTATTTATCTCTTGAATTTATATCTTTACTACATGGTAAGGAAGAGTGTTAAAGCACGAATGGTGATGTCGTGCCATTGCATTTATCTCATTTATTGATTAATACACAGCGAGGAAGAGAATTAAAGCACGAAGGGTGATGCCGTGCCATTTATATTATTTATTTATTGTTGCATGGTTAGATCGAGAGTAAAATCACGAAGGGTGATGCCGTGCCATTCTTCCCAATTATTCATTGTTACATAGGGAGATCGAGAGTAAAATCACGAAGGATGATGCCGTGCCATTTCATTTTACTTATGTCATCATTTCATGGTAAGGATGAGAGTAAAAGCATGAAGGGTGATGTCGTGCCATCTTTATACTATTTGTTTATCTTTCTTCATTGGTTGGCGATTCATTTGGCTATCACGTGATGTCATACCTATCGTAGTTATCGTATCTTTTCCCCCTTTCGCATGTCCCCTCCCAATTATACATTGTTAATATCTGTTTTGTTGTTGTTTTGTATATATATATTTGTACAGGTTTAATTACGTGGGTGTACTATCATAGCCTCGTCACTACCTCGTCAAGGTTAGGATCGACACTTACAGAGTATATTGAGTCGGTTGTACTCATACTACACTTCTGCACTTCTTGTGCAGATTTTGGTATTGGTCCCAGTGGTGCGTGAGGTGCGTCAGCTCGGATCATTGCATACAGTGACTTGAAGTAGATCTACTGGCGTCCGCAAACTTTGGAGTCCCCTTCCTCTTCCATCTCTTACTGTTTATCTGGAGGCACATGTATTTTTGGTAGAGATATTTATGCGTGAGTTTCCAGAAGTGTTTCCTGCAGATCTGCCGAGAATGCCACCCAACAGAGATATTGACTTCTGTATTGATTTGGCTCCTGGCACTCAGTCCATTTCTATTCCACCATACCGTATGGCGCCGCCGGAGTTGAAGGAATTGAAGAAGAAGTTAGATTTGCTGGATAAGGGATTCATTAGACCTAGTTTCTCGCCCTGGGTTGGGCCTGTATTGTTCGTGAAAAAGAAAGATGGGTTGATGTGGATGTGTATAGACTATCGGTAGTTGAACAAAGTCACTATCAAGAACAAGTATCCGTTGCCGAGGATTGATGACTTATTTGAATAGCTTCAGGGTGCCAAGGTGCTTTTGAAGATTGATTTGAGGTCTGGCTGCCACCAGTTGAAGATTAGGGCATCCAATGTCCCTAAGACGACTTTTCGGACTCGGTATGGGCATTATGAGTTCCTAGTGATGTCATTTGGGTTGACAAATGCCCCAGAAACATTTATGGATTTGATGAATGGGGTGTTCAAGCCCTATTTGGATTATTTTGTGATCGTATTAATTGATGATATCTTGATCTACTCCCGCAGCCGAGAGGAGCACGAGCAGCATCTTCAGATTGTACTTCAGACTCTGAAAGATAGCCAGTTATATGCCAAGTATTTAATGTGAGAGTATTGGTTAGACTCAATCGTCTTTTTGGGGCAATGTTGTATAGGCAGAGGGTATAATGGTGGATCCTAAGAAGATTGAGACAGTTCAGAAATGGCCTAGACCTACATCAGCTATAGAGATCCAGAGTTTCCTGGGTTTGATGAGTTACTATCGTCGGTTCGTGGAAGGGTTTTCATCCATAGCAGCCCCATTGACTAGATTGACCCAGAAGGGTGCCCCATTCAGATGGTCGGATGAGTGCGAGTAGAGATTATGGCGCCAGTGTTGGTGTTGCCCACAGGTTTAAGATCTTACACGGTGTATTGTGATGCATCTCGTATTGGTCTTGGTACAGTATTGATGCAGGATGACAGGATGATTGTATATGTATCGAGGCAGTTAAAGCTTCATGAGAAGAATTACCCTATGCATAACTTAGCGTTGGCAGCCATTATTCATGCGTTGAAGATTTGGAGGCACTATCTTTACGGCGTTTCGTGCGAGGTATTCGCGGATCATCGGAGTCTACAGTATTTTTTCAAGCAAAAGGATCTCAACTTGAGACATAGGAGGTGGTTGGAGCTGTTGAAAGACTATGATATCATCAATTTGTATCATCCTCGGAAGAAATATGTGGTGGACGATGCCTTGAGTAGAAAGGCTGTGAGTATGGGTTGTCTTGCGTATATTCCAGTTGGTGAGAGGCCACTTGCAGCAGATGTTCAGGCTTTGGCCAATCAGTTCGTGAGGTTTGTTATTTCAGAGCCCAGTCGTGTGCTAGCTTGCACAGTTTCCCGATCTTCCTTATATGAGCGCATCAGAGAGCGTCTGTGTGATGATCCCCATTTGCTTATCCTTAAGGACACGGTGCGGCACGGTGGTGTCAAGCAGGTTACGGTTGGAGATGATGGGGTTCTTCGGATGCAGGGTCGTATTTGTGTGCCAAATGTGGATGGGCTTCGTGAGTTGATTCTTGAGGAGGCCCACGGTTCCCAGTATTATATTCACCGGGTGCCATCAAGATGTATCAGGACTTGCGGCAACATTATTAGTGGAGGAGGAAGAAGAAGGATATAGTTGCATATGTAGCTCGGTGTTTAAATTGTCAGCTAGTAAAGTACGAGCATCAGAGACCTAGTGGTTTGCCTCAGAGGCTAGAGATTCCTGAGAGGAAGTGGGAGCGTATGACTATGGATTTTGTTATTGGACTCCCACAGACTCAGAAGAAGTTCGACGCGGTATGGGTCATTGTGGACAGGTTGACCAAGTCGGCACATTTTATTCCAGTGGCAGTTACCTATTCTTCAAAATGATTAGTTGAGATCTACATCTGTAAGATCGTCTGTCTTCACGGCGTGCCCGTGTTTATCATTTCTGATCGAGGTACGCAGTTCACCTCGCACTTCTGAAGGGCTGTACAGCGTGAGTTAGGCACGCGACTTGAGTTTAGTACAATATTTCACCCCCAGACGGACGGGCAGTCCGAGCACACTAATCAAATATTGGAGGATATGCTTCGCGCTTGCGTCAAAAATTTCGGGCATTCTTGGGATCAATTCTTGCCGCTTGCAGAGTTTGCCTACAACAACAATTACCAGTTGAGCATTCAGATAGCTCCCTATGAGGCATTATACGGGAGGCGGTGTCAATCGCCAGTTAGATGGTTCGAGCCGGGAGAGGCTCGGTTGTTGGGTACCGATTTGGTACGGGATGCCTTGGATAAGGTCAAGATTATTCAGGATCGACTTTGCACCATTCAGTCTAGGCAGAAGAGTTATGTCGACCGTAGAGTTTGGGATGTTGCATTCATGGTTGGAGAGAGGGTATTGCTCCGGGTTTCACCCATGAAGGGTGTGACGAGGTTGGGGAAGAAGGGCAAGTTGCGCCCTAGGTATATCGGACCCTTTGAGATTCTTCAGAGAGTGGGTGAGGTGACCTACAAGCTTGCATTGCCACTTAGTTTATCAGCAGTCCATCATGTTTTTCATGTGTCCATGCTCCGGAAGTATCATGGTGATCCGTCCCATGTGTTAGATTTCAACTCAGTGCAATTGGACAAGGATTGACATATGAGGAGGAGCCGGTGGCTATTCTAACCCCGCAGGTCCGGCTGTTGAGATCTAAGAGTTATCCTTCAATTTGATTGCAGTGGAGATGTCATCCGATCGAGGCAGCCACATGGGAGTCCGAGTCAAACTTGTGGAGTAGATATCCACACCTTTTCACCAGTACAGGTATCTTTCTATGTCCGTTCGAGGACGAAAATTTGTTTTAGAGGTGGAGAATGTGATGACCTAAAAGGTCAATTATAGTTTTACCCTTTATTTTTGTGTTCCGAGACCTCGAATAGCTCCGTTTAGTCTTTCTCAATTTGCGTGCGTTTTTACGGAAAGTTTTTATGAGAAGATTTATGAAAATGTAAAATCGTGCCTTAAAACTCATTTGAGTTGACTACGATCAACGTTTTGCGTAAACGGACTCGGATCAATATTTTGACAATCCCAGTAAGTCTATATTGTGATTCGGGACTTGGGCTTATATTCGGAATCTAATTCGAAAATCCATAACTTGATTTAATGTAATTTATTAAAAACTAGTAGTTTAAAGGTTTAAATGATTCCTAAGTTTGACCCTAGATTGACTTTGTTGCTATCGGGTTCGCATTTCGCTTCCGGAACTTGGTATAGGTTCATTTCAGTATTTATGACTTGTCTACAAAATTTGGTGCAAAACGAAGTTGATTTGACGTGATTCGGACGTCCGGTTGTAAAATTGCCTGTTTTTAAGTTACATTAAAAATTTCATTCGTTTTGGTGTTCGATTCGTAATTCTAGGTGTTATTTTGGTGTTTTGATCGCGCGAGTGAGTTCGTATGATTTTTTTGGACTTGTGTGCATGTTTGGTTTAAAGCCCCGAGGGCTCGAGTGAGTTTCATACGCATTTCGGAGAGTTCATAGGAGATCAGATTTTTGCTGGTGCTCAGATCTCGCATTTGCGAGAAATTAGTCGCATTTGCGACAGCTACATTTGCGAGCTTCATGCTCGCATTTGTGAAGAGCACAATGGCCTGAAGAGTTCGCATTTGCGAACTCTCTATCGCATTTGCAATGATGGCCTGGCCTCGGTGTTGGTCGCAATTGCGATGAGTGCCTTTTGCGGAGGGTCCATGTTCGCAAATGCGAACAAATCGTCGCATTTGCGATGACAGTAGAGGTGTGGGAACCCTCGCATTTATGATGGATTCTTCGCATTTGCGAACCCCGGGTCGCATTTGCGACGTTAGCGCCTGGACAAAAAGCTGAGAATGCGGGAGTTAGCTTATTTTTCACAAACTCTCAACCCTAAACACTCTAGAGGCGATTATTTCAAGAGATTTTCTTCTTGAATTCATTGGTAAGTGACTTTAATCTTTTTCTTTTCAATTGCCATTACATTTCATAAGTTTTCAACATCAAATCTTGGATTTTCATTATAGGAATTAGGGATTTGGGTAGAATTAGGAATTTTTGTAAATTTGAGATTTAGACCTCGAATTGAGGTTAGATTTTCAAAACTAATTACATAATCGGGATCGGAGGTGAATGGATAATTGAGTTTTGGTCCGAACATCGAGTTTTGACCAAGCGGGCCGGGGGTTGACTTTTGTTGTATTTTTGGAAAAAAGTAAAGATCTTAACTTTATGTATTGTAATTGATGTTCCTAGCATTGTCTGATGTTATTGAGTTGATTTTGGTTATATTCGATTTGTTTGGAGGCGGATTTTAAAGAAAAGATCTCGGTTGAGCTTTGATTTGATTGCGGGACGAGGTAAGTATCGTGGTTAACCTTGACTTGAGGGAATAAGACTTGTTTGCCTATTTGCTACGCGATTAACATGTGGGTACAACGTATATGTGAGGTGGCGAGCATTTATGCATTGTTGTTGGGATAAAGCATGCAGGTGGAACTTGTTTCCTTGTGATTTGTTGCCTTTTTAATTATGATATCCATACTTTAGTTAGATTATTACTTATTATATCATTCCTTCAGTAATTATTGCTTAGTTAGTAATTGTTGAGTATTTTAGAAGTTGAATTTCCGTATCTTGGCATCATATTTGACGTAAAGCATATTCTCCACGTTATTTATCTCTCGAATTTATATTATCTTTACTACATGGTAAGGACGAGTGCTGAAGAATGAAGGGTGATGCGGTGCCATTGCATTTATCTCATTTATTGATTAATACATAGTGAGGAAGAGAATTAAAGCACGAAGGGTGATGCCGTTCCATTTATATCATTTATTCATTGTTACATGGTGAGATCGAGAGTAAAAGCACGAAGGGTGATGCCGTACCATTCTTCCCAATTATTCATTGTTACATGGAGATATCGAGAGTAAAAACACGAAGGGTGATGCCGTGCCATTTCATTTTACTTATGTCATCATTTCATGGTAAGGATGAGAGTAAAAGCACGAAGGGTAATGCCGTGCCATCCTTATACCATTTGTTTATCTGTCTTCATTGGTTGACTGTTTATTTTGCTATCACGTGATGTCATACCTGTCGTAGGTATTGTATCTTTTCTCCCTTTCGCATGTCCCCTCCCAATTGTATATTGTTAATTATGTGGGTGTTCGGTCATAGGCTCGTCACTACCTCGTCGAGGTTTGGCTCGATACTTACGGAGTACATTGGATCGGTTGTACTCATACTACATTTCTACACTTCTTGTGCAGATTTTGGTATTGGTCCCAGTGGTGCGTGAGGTGCATCAGCTCGGATCATTGCATACGGAGACTTGAAGTAGATCTGCTGGCGTCCGTAGACATTGGAGTCCCCTTTCTCTTCCCTCTCTTACTGTGCATTTCTTTCGAAACAGTTGTATTTATTTTAGACTGTTTGTAGAACTTTTAGTTGCTCGTGCACTCGTGACTCCGGATCTTTGAGAGCAGATATTATTACTTATGCTAGTGTTGTATTAGATTGAATTCCTATCTCTAGTTATTTATCATCATTTTGTTTAAACTGTTAAAATTTGACTATTTAACTATCTCACGCCGGCTTGTCTAACAAGTGGATGTTAGGCGCCATCACGACTCCAAGATTGGAATTCCGAGTCGTGACAGTTTGGTATAATAGAAGTTATTTTTCATGGAATATGTTTCTCGGAAAAATATATCGTGTTTAATTGGCGAGTAATATATATAAATATAATAATATAATAGTAAATCGGGTAGTGCTCGATGAAATATTTGAGTATTTACGGATTGATAGTAGTGTCTAAATATTGGTTGAAGCTTCTGATAATAAATTAAGAAATAAGATAATTGTAAGAAAAATAACATTCGTCATAAGCGAAAGAAGTTATTTTGCTGAAGAATATTTTTTAGTAACCAAACACAAGAAAATTATATCCTTATAAAAAGAAATTCTAAAAAATAACTGCCGTCATACTAAACATTTTGATAATATATATGCAATAAAACACTGAGATTTTCGAATTACTATTTTAAACGCGCTCAGCTTAATCATCACTTCGTTTTGAGATGTTACTATCATACAACAAAGAGGTGCACTCTAAAAGTTAAGTCGGTCCCCGATACGCTTTATGAGAAGATGAATGATCTGAATTATGAAAGTCAATAAGCTAATTTTACCTTTAATTTGATTAATACATAATTATTTTAAAGAATTGCCCCTCATATATTTATGTTTTACATACTCAAAGAAAACAAAATTAATCCCGTCATACCTAACATTCTTCCTATTTTTCGACATTACAGAAGCATTTAACACCATTTCACTAGCAAGATATTTCCAATAATTTCCACAAGTTTCAAGAATTAGAATTAATTTTACAAATTAATCTAGTATAGAATTTAGATGTGTTGTTTTATCTATTAACCTACTGTAGTGTTTCATCCGAAAATATTAGTTTAGCAGACGTACATGTTTCTCCTTATTAGTAGAAGTGGATATGCAATAATCATGACTTGTCTTACCGGTCATTAAGAATTCGCACGAAACAGATGAATTCTCTTTTTCCAAAACCTACTAATTCCTCAGATGCAGAGATAAATCTTATGTTACGTGAAAACCCTAGTCGTTTCTATTATGATCTCTTCTTAAACATTCATAATGGTATTTATATAGACTAGCTCTAGAGTTTTATGTGCAGAATAATAATTAATGGATATGTGGACCATCTAGCACCATTATGAGTAGACTCGACCCAATAATATCCAACACCTAGCATTTCAATTACCATGTTAATATTTTGTTATAATGGTAACAACATAATGTACAAATTTAATTAACTGCATAATTTTTTTTACATAATCAGCTGGTGTTACACAAAATTAGGAGAGTAAAAGTTAACGCTGTGAATGCATAATGTTCAGTAGCTTTGCACATAGTTTACACTTATTTGTTTTTTCAACACTAGAATGATCGATTTATTCTTGAATATTATATGTATTTTTGGCATTTACAGCGAGAAAGGAAAAATGGCATAAGCCGAAAACCAAGAGGGGTTATAGTAGACAACAGTCTATGGGAATTTTTGCTTCTACTAAGTTGCGCGAGTGAAAAAAGAAACCTAGGAAACAAAGTACTACTTATAATTTAATGATTTGTGATAAAGTAGAAGAGGATGTACTTCACCTAAATATTTGTCTATTTACACACAAACTTTAAAGAAGCAGTAGGTTTCCAGTACTTTCGTTACACACACATAAACATTTGTTTGTGTTACATCTTACACGTTTTAGTAATATCTTTTATTCATGTTATTTCTCTTTTTTAAGATTTTACTTATTTTTGATGAAAATATTAATAACCTTAATTATATGAGTATTCGACTAGATTCTCCGTTATCTTCTTAAATGACTCAATTAACTAAAAGCACACTAATTTGAATAATGGGTTCTTGTTTATCTAAACTGTTACAATAAATATTTTAATTGGCACAAACAAAACTGCTTGATCACTCCATTTATTTTTAAGTATACGATATTTCACATGAGAATTATATAACTGATGAAAATCATATGCACAACTTGGAGGGAGATCTTTCATATCTTCGGAGATCCATCAAACCTTCTTCATCATGATTTGACCTAAACCTCAGACCAAGATAGAAACCAGAGTTGCTCATAACCAGGTAGCTATCCATGTACCAAGAAGAAGAATGTATGCTAGAAAATGGCATACTGCAATAGTTGTTTCAACTGATAGATGTTCCATTAACAAATTTAATTTAATTTACTACGTAGACGACTAATATTTACTCAGTTATAAAGAATATATATAAGTCAGTGTACTTCCAGTTTTTCAGACGAAAATGGCAAATACAACCTTGAAGTTCTGGCCTTTATAAGTAATGGACTACTCGTGGACTTCCAGAGTTCTAATAATTAGAAATTTGTTTATTGTTAATTGGCCTTGTCTTTTGTTTAGCTGCTTCTACTTGTTCCCTATATTTCATTTTAGTGTGAAGTTGACTTGATCAAACAAGTAATTCTCTCCTTTTATTTGGTTCTTTCTGTGTGTGAACCAACTTATGAGCTTTGACTATTTCACCCTCTATTGTGGAGACATATTTATTATTTTAATTTATAAAGACAGATGGACTGAAGAAGAGAAGAGGGAGTTTGGTTTTGTGAGTGTGTCTGGTGGAATGAGGGAGTTTGGTTTTGTTAGTGTGTCTGGTGGAATGAGTGATAGAGTATAATATTCACTTGCTAGGCAAGTCAATGTCAGCAAATTATAATTTTTTTGAGCAATTTAGAAGCAGAACTCTAATAATACAAAACTGAAATAAACTGAATTAGATGAAATAATTATAACCGTAGTGCAGTCTAAACGCGTCCCATGAATTTGGAGTCATGAATACATGAGCATACTAGAGTTCTACAAATAAAGTATGAACGAAATACAACTGTTTGAAATAAGGAAAATACTAAAGACAGAATAGAAGGGGACTTCAGGGACTGCGAACGCCAGCAACTCTACCACAAGTCTCCTGCTGTAAGTGGATCTGGGCAAGATAACTCCTCTATACGCTGCTAGGACCAACACCGGTATATACACAAGAAGTGCAGAAGTGTAGCATGAGTACAACCGACCCCATGCACTTTGTAAATGCCGAGCCTAACCTCCAAGGTAGCGACGAGACGATGAAAAGACACTCACAGTGAACCTGTATGAATAATAATAACGGAATACAGAAATATAGGTAAAACGGAAAACTCATATAAATGGATCCGAAGGTCAACTACTAGAGGGCCCCAGAATAACATGTTCTCAAATCTCATATCAAAATACCGAGAACAAACTTTAGAGCCACAAACAAATACAATACATCAATACGGTGTGCAACCCCATCCCAACATTTAATACAATATTTGTTACAACGTGTAATATGTTCCCAATATCATATCATATCATTTCCTGTTGCGGCGTGCAACCCGATCCCCCAATATCAATTCCTTTCAATACCGTTATGGCGCACAGCCGGATCCCCCAATATCAATTTATAACTCAACACCACAGTTTACGAAATATCAACACAAAAAGAGAATGAAACATGCAGAACAATAAACAACTATCAGTACAAACGGAGAATAGCCAATAATACTTCGTAAACAAAATGACATAATAAAGTGCCTCAAGTAATATAAAGATAATAAAAGCAAGTAAAATATGAGACAACAAAAATATGCAATTAATGCAATTAGAAGCATGTAGCAGGTAAGCAGATATTGGGTGAGAAATGTACAAATCGAAACAAGTAACAATTAAATAACATGTAACAAGTAAAGCATGGATAACAAGTAAGAATATGTAATAACTAAGGCATGTAGCAAGAGATAACATGAAATGAATGAAAACATGGAAGTAAATAGCCCAACCTCGTATGCTTTAACCTCATGACGGCGCATATACACTCGTCACCTCGCATATACGCTGTTTTCCCATATAATTCACATAACAAACAGACCAACAAGTCCTAATTTCCTCAAGTCAAAGTTAGACATGACACTTACCTCAATCTGCAACCAAATCAATCAACCAACCATGACCTTGCCTTTCGAACCACCCTCCAAACCAACCGAATCTTGTCAATTATCGATCAAACAATTCAAAATAAGCTTTAGAAACTACCCATTAATGAAAAGGTTCAATCTTTAATGAAATTGGAAAAGTCAACAAAAGTCAACTCCAGGATCGCTTGGTCAAAATTCGAGATCTGGACCAAAATCTAATCACCCATTCACCCCCGAGCCCGGTTATGTGATTTGTTTTGAAATCCGACCCTAATTTGAAGTCTAAATCTCAATTTCACAAAATCTCTAAATTCTACCCAAATCTTTAATTTCTACCATTAAAATCCTAGATTTGATGTTAAAAATTCATAAAAAGTAATATGGAACTGAAAGAAAGTGGATTAGAATTTCTTACCAATGAATTGCGAAGAAAAAGTTCTTCCAAAATACCTCTAGAATGTTTAGGGTTGAGAAATGATGTAAATTAAGCTGAGTCCTGTTTTCCCCCCTCTTTTACCCCACTGCAGGTATTGCAATTGCAAATTCTTGTTCGCAATTGCGGACACTGCAAATGCGAAGCACATATCGCAAATTTGATCAGTGCATCAGGTGCCTAGAAGTCGCAAACGTGACACTTTGTTCATAAATGCGAAAGGCCCCCGTTGCAATTGCACCCAAATTCTTTGCAAATGCGAAGATGACAATAGCTACCAATGCTCACAAATGCGATCAGGATGTTCGCAAAAGCAGTTGCTCAAACTTCGCAAATGCGAGGTCACACAGCCCAGACCTGTGCCCGCAATTGCGAAATCATGTTTGCAAAAACGAGGCTCGCTAAAGCGAGCCAGACTTCGCAATTGTGAGATCTACATCAGACACCAGCAACAGGCAATGCATCAACAGTTGTATAAGTGCGCAAACTCATCCGTAACGCATCCGAGCCCCTCAGGCTCCAAAATAAACTTGCATAAAAATGTAATAAAATCATATTAACTTGCTCGCTACCTCAAATCATCAAAAATAACATCAAATAACAAGAATCGATCATCAAAACTCATGATTTTTAACTTGAAAACTAATTTTCATAAATTTTCACATAACGCGCCGAAAAACGCTCGAGTCACCCCGGACCCCAAAAAAATGCGTACAAGTCCAAAACATCATACGAACTACCGAAATCGTCAAAACATCGATCCGAGGTTGTTTATCAAAAATGTTGACCGTGGTCAACTCAAGTTCTATTTTAAGCCTAAAATCACTTTTTATTCAAATGTTTACATAAAGACTTTTCAGAAAACAACACGGATCACACACGCAAATTAAAAAGTATCAAATGAAGCTAAGGTCACGGAACACGAAAATAAAATCTAATACTCAAATCGACTTATCGGATCGTTACAGTTATTGAGAGAAAATTAACTCATTCAGATTTAATAGATGACCCATGACAAAATTCCAATGGACAATCGGAGAAAATGATATGAAGGAATGCTAGAAAGGAGCTAGATATTGAATCAAAATGTTAGTTAATGGAAGATTGAACTAATTACTTTGAATTATGTGAGTTTTAGGTTCTTTTCCAATATAAGACTTGTGAAATTAGATCTAAAGCTACATTTTCTCTACAAAAAAAAAATCAATATGAAAAATGATTTGCTGAAGTAATTAACCAATATATTTATATTAATTACTCGTCAAACTATAGAATTTGTTAGTTCGAAAACTTCGTCTCTTGTCAGAATTTTGAAAATGAAAAATCTGAATTCATGTTATGATGTTTTATACTTTTAATTTTGCAATAAAATTTGCATAAATCAAGCAAAAAAATGTTAATTGTCTTAATTACGTCTTCAAATTTATGAACTGGTTTTTGTTGTGCTAGTTCATTATTTTATAACTAGCTAATTGTATGATTATCACCTCTACCACTATAGTGCATGGAAAATGAAAATAAGTAAATGTGTGAGTGTTATATATATATATATATATATATATATATATATATATATATATAATAAACATGCATTAAATACTACAATTATTGTTCCATGCTTGAGGAGAGAGCACATTGAAGGGGTCAGAGAAATGAATTGCGAGGGCAAGATCTGTTACAAGTTAAAATCCTTGACTTCTCTGTCTCCAGAATATGCAAAGGTTCCTCAAGAATGGGATATTTTATTCCAAGTTGTGGCCTCAAGGTCAATTTTAGAATCTTTGATATAATTATCATTTATAGAGGAAAAATACAGTTATATATCACATATTGTACCAAGCGATAAGATTGAAATAAAAGTAGCAAATGAATTAGATTTTGGAAAAAAAACAAGAGAAGGAGGAAAGATATTATCGATCTTTTCATGTCGCGAAGATCACATAATTGCGGAACATATTAAGTTATGGAAGTTTACATTGATTTAAAGTTTCAGAATGCGTTTAATGGTTAGGTTATTTGGAATATCAAATTATTAACGTACCATAAAATATATAGTGAATTTACAACGATTTAAAAGTTTCTAGAATTTGGTGCATAGAATTATTTCGCTTTTGCAAAGCAAATACACCAATCAATATGGTACTCACCTTATACTAAATTACTAATTTATTTAGGAAAGATTGTTACTTCTCATCACCTGATACTGAACTAATTGTTACTTCTCATCACATTCTATAAGAAGTTTAAAATCCTAAAAAAAGAGAGATTTAAAAAAAAAATAAAAAAATAAAGGAAGATAAGCTGAATTAGGAACGATCACATCACAAATGAAACTTACATCAAGTTTCAGTGATGTTCACATTGGGAGCTGGAAAAGTAATAAGATAAGTTTAAACCTATACATATAAATGTTAATGCCATATCATTTAATAATCTTGACAATACAAAACCAAAAAAATCCTCTGTTGTACAAAAAGAGAAGTTCAAGCTGTAGTTGTTGAACTGTACTAAATTGCACGTATGAACTGCACTTACTAAATGATAAGGTTTCGCCATCTGCATTGAGCTCTTACTCCTGCCATAGAGTAGAAGCTAATGATGTACTTCATAAGACTATATCGTAACGTATTTTGTATACTTTTTCTACTTATTTTGCAAGTGAAAGTGAGTATCGAGAGCCAAAATAGGTATCCTAAATTCACTTTCTTGTGAGGATGTAAATGCATGATGGAGAAGGGAGCAAGTTATCTTAAGATCCAATTACAAGTTTTAAGGCAAAAACAATAAGTAAAAACTCATTTAGACAATGGAGGAGCTTAAATTAGCTATAATATTGCCTACTTTAGGAAACACCTATAGAACACAGCTCAAGGAAGATACTGACAGAAGCGAAATGTTTGTTCTTCCATTTAATTTTCCCTATTTCAGAATATACTCCAAAGAACACTTGGAACATGAGAGGGAGCAACTACAAAACTGCAACACCTGAAAGCCAAAAGCTAAAAAATCAAATAAGATGCCCCCATATATTCATTAATGAGGGGTACAATTGAATGCCTTTGATCCTAATATATCTTTGTTGTATAGGTGCTGCACCTTTGGTGATTTTACTTATCAAAAGAACATAAAACGAAAAAAAATCAGATTACATTATAGAGATTCCATAAAAGGTATAGACAATAACTTTGAGCTTCAAACTCCATTTACGCTGCGAGTTTTAGTAGAATCTACTGTACCAAGTTTTTTATAAATTGCAAAAACAAATGATTTAAGTAATTCTATCCAGCATGACAAACTGCAATTGACTCATATTTTCCACTTTGATCATTCCAATTGCTTTTCGACCGGAGCTTCTCTATGGTAAGCTGTGGAAAACATCTCTTCTATTGGATATTCATTAATTTTCCCATGTAAAATACTACGATAGATATTCAGTTTTGCTCTCTTACCTACTAAACAAAAGGTTATGCCTCTTCATCTCAATACATGTATATTTAAGATAGGCAACAAAAGACCCTTACAACATGCATCAAAAGATCGAAAAAGAATGCTATGCTAATAATTAATGACCAAAACTCAAGGCCAAAAAATTCATTTTTCACATCAAAACAAAGATAGCAAATTCAGTAAGGCTACAAACCTCACAAAGTAGTATAAGAAGAGACCAAGCACATGTATTGTCTTATGTTGATGAAAGGAAGGAAGCATATATACTGTTGTACTCACTACATAAGAAAGAAGAAGAAGAAAAAAAAGCATAGATTCAGCGACTACAGACCTTTTAAACCGATGCTGCTATTACAGGGTCGAGGGTTCAGTGGATCCAACACCAAGCCTAAAAATCTGTTTGGGGGAAAGTACTGGAAAATCTATTTCTAATGAGCTCTAATTGACACATATAAGTTAATATTTATTAAACACAACATTAGACAAAGAGTAGCAAAACTACGATGAAGATATGCAAGGAAGTAAATGAAAATGGAATATATTTCAAGTTTTCAACCAAATATCCCTTTAATTAACACAACTATGTAAAACATCTAGAATCACATATTATTTACTATTTCTGTCCATCAGAAATGAATAATGTACTTTTTTGTTAATGTTGCAGAATCTATCATTAAAGAAACTTGAAATATTATTAAGTTGTTTCAGGCATATAATCAAGCACCTAGGCTACATCAAGGTTCTCTGTGAAATTCATCATTATTCACTGTTGTGAGATACAATTTAACCACAACATACTTATCGCGAAAAATGAAGTACATTATCCTCAATCTCCAGAATTGGACTATATTTAGAGTTTTTCCCTTCAAGAAACTAGAGTACCAACGTGCAGAAAGCTTGGATATCTTTGTAAATCTTCGTCACCCGAATGCACATAGTATAGGCCAAATCCCGAACCATATGCGTCCAGTAACTCAAAACAGTCCAGGAAAGACCACATGAAGTAGCCTTTGACGTTTGATCCATTCCTAGAATAAGAAATGTCACGACCTAATTTTTCTATACGATGGCCACCAATGTTATCGCTAGGCAAGCCAACAGTGAATTAACCGTCTGATTATTTCTTTTAACAATTTAAAAATAGTTGATATTTAGTTATTGGATAAATAAGAAGTGACAAATTAAATAACATGAGAAATAGACGGCTTTAAAAGCAAATGAGAAATATTTACAAGATGTTTAATTCCAACTTCTTGTGGTAGTACATTTAGTATGTATTGAACGGACCAAGTAGAGATAAGCATTTTATACTGACTTAATAAAATAAACTCTCTTGCCATTAAACGTACTTATACTCTTAATCTTGATATAATTATTATTAGCTATGTATAATATTATTGTTTTAATTTATTAAACCGCGAGATTCTTTCGTGGGTCAATATGCCTGGTAAATTGGATAATAATAATGTATATTGGCGAAGTAATAGTTAGTTGATGGAATCCGTGTATCGGTTTAGGGATTGATGGTACACCTTTATGAAAGCTTATAAGTTTTCATGTGTAAACCCGACCAATGAATTTTGTATCCGACACATGAAATAATCCATCAATTGGTATCAGAGCCTAATCACATCTAATTAGATAACTAGGTTTTTCATGAAACAAGAATATCGTGTTTATGTGCATTTTTTAATTACACGTATATGTTGTTTTCTGAAAAACTGCACTTGTTGTTTGTGAATTAACTGTGCAAAAAAATTTGGATTATTCTTGTAATCATGAGATATATGTTTTTTTCATTGATATATGATTGGGATGATTTGAATTTTTTGGGTAAACCCTATAAAAACGCAAAAATCGATTTTGACCGAATTGCCGGTGTTTTTTGAGGTTAACGAACTTGCCGAACTCCGATTAAGCCGAAATTTGGTGGGTCCATTGGAAACGACGTGGTAAAAAAGACTCACTACTTTTTTAGTGAATCATGGTGTTTTTCGGCGTTTTGAGGTCGTGTGGACTGTGTTATGGACGTTTTTTCATTTTTTGGAAATTATTTCTTAATAATTTTAATTCGTTTTTAATTCAATGGTGGTGGAGTGACTTCCCATGGTCTCCATGATTAAATACTAGTGATATAATGGGTTTACACATTGGCTATTAGTAAATAAACGTGTTGTTGCATTAAATTCAATAATAGAAGTATAAGATTTTATTGACTAGGTCTTACAATGTATACTTGATATTGTGTAATGATATAATTATTTTGTGAGAAACTCAAATCCTTTGTTTGATAGCCTAATGATTGGTGCGTTTGGCATATTTGTGCATAAAAATTTCTCAAATTTTAGTTTATGTCTTCATGCCCTACTATTACTAGTCTTGGATTTTCGATAAAGAATTTTGTTCTCTCGTTGGAGGTTGTAATTAAGTGAAATATGACGGTATTTTGTATGAGTTTTATATTATTCATATGACTTTTAAGCTATGGTCCACATTCTGCCATAAAATAATTTTATATACTACATGTATATTCACTTGTAAATTGAGAAGTTTACGAGTAATAAATAGTTACCACTAAAGTGGTTTGTTTATTTGAACTCATGAAAAATTCTTAGTAAATTGTACATGTGAAAATTCTCAATTTACAAGTGAAATTCTGAATTTACACTAAAGTGGTTTGTTTATTTGAATTCATGAGAAATTCTTAATAAATTGTACATGTGAAATTATGTCTATTAATGAATTGAGCATTATGATTAATAAGTAGGATCCACAAAATGGTTTATTTATTAGCTTCATTAAAATCTGCTTAATGTACCATATGAAAATTATCCTTGATAAATCTACATTAGAGGTGGAGGTTTTTAACTAGAAAAGAGTTTTATCTTTGGGTACTAGTGAGACCTACTCCATCCATGAGAAGAGATATTGGGGTTTTCACCGAACAGGAGAAAATATGATATTTTAGGCTCTTGTGTGTTTAATAAAAGGATAATTTAATGCAAAAGGAGATATTCTGTATCCTAGAAATAGGTGGAACATAATATATGCCTTGAGCTTATAGTATATTTATAAGGAGAATGGAAATCAAGATCATATTTATTTTAATTCATGAAACTGCTTAAAAATGGTTGTTCTCCGAGTTTGGTTACAGGCTGTGGTCATGAATTTGACGAACTCCGATTGACCTGAAACTTGATAGGTTCATCGAAAACGATCTAATGAGAAAAATTCACTGCTATGCAAAGAATCATGCTGCTTTTCAGCATTTTGAGCTCATTTAGATGGGTTTTCAAGCAATTTATTAAATTGAATTTGTTATAAATATGAAAAATTATTCTTTATATATCGGCTATATTTGTGTTAAATCTAGAACATGTAACACATGATGATTTAACTTGATATGATATATAGCAAGAATGCAAGTCACATGGATTTAATACTAAATACGCCAAAAATAATTTATTCGAATTGGTCTAGTTTTTTGACGATCGTGAATTTTACGATCTCCGAATAACCTGAAATTTGGTAGGATCATCGGGAACGATCAGTTAAGAAGAACTCACTGTTGTACAGTGAATCGCATCGTATTTTGACGATTCGGGATCGTTTAGATGAGTTTTTTTTTGAAGATTTGGTGGATTAAAATGTGATATATATACGAAAAATCATTCTTTCTATCATTTTATTTATGTCTAATCTAAAACATGATAGCACATGTTGATTTGACATGAATTGGTATATGATAAGAATGTAGGTCATATTATAAATTCTTAAAAAATGCTTAAAATGGTAATTTCTCAAATTTGATCGTAGTTTTGGAGATTGTGATTTTAACTATCTCTGATTGATCTGAAATTTGGTAGGTCTATCAAAACCAGCCCAGTGATCAATACTCACTGCTATGCAGTGAAAAACGTTATTTTTAGCGTTTTAAGACTGTTTAAATGGGGGTTTGAATATTTTTATTATTATGGAACTTAATCCTCAAAGAAATATTCGTGGTTGTGATCAAGTGGTGATAGGAATTAACCCCTATGGTCTCCCCTTTTTATTAGTGAGATAATAAATTTATGTGCTGACTTTAAGTCTTCCTCCATATCGGATAAATTTATTATGAACTCACTGGGTATAGTTATTAGTTGTTGATAACCTATAGTAACTCTCTATCCGAGTTTAAGGGTTGAATCAATTTTGTAATTAAAATGCAATTATGATTAAATGGTGATAGAAATATAATTCTATTTCAAATGAGTAATAAATTTACGCGTTGACTTTAGGTCTTCCTCCATATCGGATAAATTTATTGTAAGCTCACCAGGTGAAATATTAGTAATTGATATCGTGTACTTACTCTCCATCTGAGTATACATGTTGGATCAATGAAACTAGAGCTATTAATTATGATGTTTACTTGACCTAAATTAATAGTATACACTCCATCTAAATTAGGTCTACTTTTATTTGAGTGAATAATCTGGCATTACATATGTATATTGCATGAGTAGTTCTTTTTTCCGTCGGAATTTGCTAATCAAGATGCATGAATACATATATGTGTAGTGCGTTTAAAATTTTCGTATTAAATGGTTATGTACAATTGACTGAAAATAATAGTATACTCTCCATCTGAGTTGGTTCTATTTATTTTTGGATTGTATAATTTTTGCATTATATAATATACTTTGCATGAATGATTCTTTTCCCATCGAAATTTATTATTTGAGATGCATGTATGTATATAAATGTTAAATGCAGTCTGAATTTTATTATTCAGTGTTTTGACTTATTATGATCTATTTAATGTTTTTATCTCAACTCCACAATTATTTTATGCAATTTGTCGTATTACTTGTTAGAATTTTCTTTTGATAGTGATAAGACATTAATTTAAAGGATGCAATATATGTACCTTTTGTTAGAAGGAATTTAATTTTGATTTTTTTGGGCAAAATAAGAGATGGATATTTGTTTTATTTTTCGAATAACTCTTGAGTTATTGAGCTTGATAAATATTTTGTCTCTTGTGGTACATGAATGCATGACCTCGTTATTGTACATTAATGTCTCTCCTGAACAGAATAATATTAGTCTACCTCCTAAGAGAATATGTTCTTCAAAATTGAGTAAAACTTACTAGTGCACTTTTGTCTAAGTCATATTAATATGGATAGAATTTTAAGTTGGTCAAGGACGGGTCTTAAGGTTCATTGAAAGTAGAAGCACTACTAATTTGTGGATCCTGTCTGGAAGAAAATTGACTAAAAGATATTTCTCTTCAAAAGGAAATAAAGTTGGTGATAAGTTAGAATGAATCCCTTCTGATTTGTGTAGTTCAATGAACATACTGGTAAGAGATTGTTTTGAGTATTTTTGTGACGTTCATAAATGTTACTCAAAATATTAATATATTTATTTGATGCACCGTAAGTCTGAATGATTTGAATAATTCAAGGTTTTTAAGACTTGAAATGGAGAAGCACCAAGGAAATATATTAAGTTACTGCGATTTGATTGTAGTGGCGAGCACCTCTCTAAAAGTTCTTTTCTTACTTATAAGAATAAGGGATTACATCTCAATTGTCTACTCGTAAACTCCATAATAGAGTGGTGTGGTAGAAAGATGAAATAAGTCTCTTTTGGACATGGATAGATTAATGAAGTATTATTCAGCTTTGCCTTATTCGTTTTTAGAATATTTCCTAGAAACTACAAATTACATTCTGAATTAGTTCCTTTTGAGTTAGTACCTTCGACATCTATAGAACTGTGGACTGAATGTAAGCTCAGTCTGCGACATGTTCATATATAGGATTGTCTAGTATATGTGTTGAAAGGGAAAGCGGATATGTAAGTTGGAATTAAGAATAGATAGGTGCATGTTTATTGAATATTCAAGAAGACGAATGGAGGTTTATTTTATTGTCCTAAAGAAAATAAAGGCAATTGTTAAAACAAATGCATTTTTCTAGATAAGGACTGTTCAATAAATCATGTTCCTAGAAGTAAACTATTTTTTATAGGAACTAGGCAAAGAACTAAGTAGATGTTCAAGAACATCAAAACCCACACATCGGAATTGACGTTCCATTGCATTTAAGTAGTGGGAGAATATTAATAGACAAAATATGCCTTTACCGAGTGGGAATGATATTTGAACACTGAACACTATAGTAAGACGTCGTTAATATTTCAATACCGTAAGGTAATGAAGGTAATATTAGTAGTACTTCGTCGTAGTGGGAGAATACTAAGAAAATCATAGTTCGGCGTACACTCTTGGGATAGTTTCAGTAACAGGATCCCTGAAGAGTTTAATACCAAACTAGATAGTGACGACAAAGAACTACTGGACAAAGATTACATCAAAATATAACTTGGCAAGATTTTTTTTTTTTGACAAAAGCTTATTTGGTGAAGACTTTTAATAGTCATGTAAAAAAAAATGCCTAAGAAAGTTGTTTTTGACGAAAACTTATTTGGTGAAGACTTTTAATAGTCATGTAAAAAGAATGCGTGCAAAAGTTGTAGATGAATGGTTATGAGTCTAAGTGGGAGATTGTTAGAGCATATACTATTAACCATGCGTTTGGATATAGTATATTCTAACAATTATCATGGTTAAAAGTCTAAGTGGGAGATTGTTGGGATATATACTATTAACCATGGGTTTGGTTTAGATATAGTATTTATTATGAAATAATTATTTATTCAGCTTTAATAAAGTTTTAAATAGATCATATATTAGTCTGTGTCCTTTGCTTATATAGCAGATGATTTAGTGTATAGAGTTTAGATTACACATGAAAGATTAAATCATCGGTTCATATAAGTATAAAGTTTGAGTTCACAATCTAATGATGGAATTGGACAAACCATCATGGATGATTGTAGTACAAGATTAAATATAATTTATCTTGATTATGCGAATGATTTAATTCCAACTTCTTGTGCTAGTACATTTTGTATGTATTGAACGAACCAAGTAGAGATAAGTATTTTATACTGACTTAATAAAATAAACTCTCTAGCCATTACATGTAATTGTACTCTTAATCTTAATATAATTATTATTAGCCGTGTATATTATTATTGTTTTGATTTATTAAAAGGCGAGATCCTTTCGTGGGTCAATATGCCTGGTAAATTGGATAATAATAATGTACATTGGCGAAGTAATAGTTAATTGATGGAGTCCATGTCTCGGTTTAGAAATTGATGATACACCTTTATGAAAGCTTATAAGTTTTCATGTGTAAACCCGGTCGGTGGATTTTGTATCCGACACATGAAATAAGTTAAACGAAAGTCTAAAAGAAATAATCAATAAATTAAATTGTCAGTAATTTAATTTAATTGATTAGTATCTGAATCTTAACATGGAAAGTTAAATAAGATCTAATGGATGAATTTCGAAATTGAATAAGGAGTGAAATTACGAATTTTTAGTGGAATAATTCATAATTAACTTTGATGGATATTAATTTTGAAAATTAGAAATTAATTCCATAATTGGAAGCCTTGTTAATTAAATTCTCTAGTCCCTGCTGTACCTAAATAATAGGAAATAAAGGAATCCTTTTTTTTTTGTGGAAAGGAAAACCTAACAGGTTTTTGGAAAAGGGTTTTAACTCTTAAAATTTGTGCTATAAATATATTAGGTTTTTCACATAGAGGGAGAGAACAAGGTGGCCGAAATTTTCAGCCTATTTTCCTTGAATATTTCGCCCACACGAAATTACTATTTTTCGAATGTTATATAGGTAAAATAGTAAAAGACCGTGGAACATTCGGAGATCGTGATCGTGCGAGTGGTGGAGATTTCATTGAGTTGTTGTGGAATTGGAGGCTTACGTGATAGAGGAGCTTTGTTCACGCTTCAAGAGGTAACCCGTGAAATCCCTTTTATACTAGTTGTCTAGATTACATGTGATTTTGATACTGGGATTGCTTCCGCTGCTTATAATAATCCATCAGCAAGCACTGAAATTCAACCAGGAAATGGACCCAAGTGTACAATTTATGTTACCTTAGGTACAACTGATAAATGCAGTGTTCATACAATTCAAACTCTAGTTATAATGTACAATTCACACTACATAACATACAATTGGAAAGTGCAGTGTGCGTACATCCAAACTCCAGCTTCTAAGCAGTAGTAAAATATGTTTTGATCTTGAATATTCTTGACCCATTTATTGAGAGTCAAAGTGGAACAAATCCATCAATGTCACATTTCTGTTAAAAAACTTCTGAGTTTTACTTAACTGGCCTCCAAGTTCTTTAATGACCATATAAGACCCCCCCCCCCCACGCCCTCCCTACTTTATTTTTCCCTTCAGACTACAAATACACAATCGAAAGGTAGCCCAGAAACTTGAAAATTTTGGGGGGACATGCACGACTAGCCTTATTTAGGACCCCTATTAAAAAAATAGATGAATTTATAAAGTTTTTAAAGTTGAGCCGCTGCATAATCAACTTCAAATATGCCGGTCAGAAGTCGAAAATCACAAGTCTGAAATTTTCAAATTTAAATATACAGGTATGATGTTGGGCTATGCGAAACTTAATATTAGACCTCGGGTGTGAAGTTTGAATGAAGTTTAAATTCAGACATGATGTATGAATTAGGCTTTGGCAGAGCCCAACTCCATGCCTAAAGGGCTGACTTTGAGCTTTGACTTTTAATATTTTAGGCCTTCAGATATGAGATTTTTTGTAGGTTCATTTGGTGATTTATAACTCACAAGTACGGGTGGCTCAGGGCTCGAAGGACACCGAAGCATTTTGGTATGCGTACTTGTTAACTAGAAGCCTTAAAGTGCATAGAGTTGATCAAAGTCAATAATATGGATAAACGAGATTGGATTCATGATTCCAAGGTTCTAATAGATTTTTATGATGATGTTGGACTTGCACATATGTTCGGATTAGGATCCTAGGGTTTGGGTGCAATCGACATATTGAATGAAAGTTGAAAAATTTAAACATTCATAAGTATGGTTGAAACTTGATTTTGAGTTGTGGTATTTTTTTTGTATTTGAGCCGTCAGATAATTCCATATAGGGTATTTGGTTGCGACTAAATTTGGACTAGTTCAGATGATTTGGAGGAGTCTCGGGTGAATTTGGAGAAGATTTTATAATGTAACGACCCGATCAGTCGTTTTGAGCATTTGCATTTAGTTTGGTGGTTTAAGGTCATGAGAGGTTCATATGGTATATTATGACTTGCGTGTATGGTGGGTTTTTGTCATCGAGTTGTTCGGAGTTAATTTGGAAGAATGAATCTTTAATAGGAAGCTTTAAGTTGGAAGAGTTGATCAAGTTTGACTTGTATATATTTGACCTCGGATTGGATTTTTAATGATTCTGGTACGTTCGTATGGTGATTTTGTACTTGGGCGTGTGCCCGGATTTGCATTTGGTTATCTTTAGAAGATTTTGACAAAATTTGCGGAAGTTGGTGATTTGAAGGTTTGGAAAGTTTATAGGTTTTACAAGGAGTTGACTTTGATGATATCTGATTCATATTGTTGTTCTGGGAGTTGGAATAGGTTTGTTATATCATTTAGATCTTGTGTGTGAAATTTCAGGTCATTCCGAGTTGATTTGGTGAGGTTCAACACGAGTTTTGTTAGTTGAAAGTTTAAAAGTTCATCAAGTTTGATTTGAGGTGTGATTCATAGTTTTAATATTGTTATGTGTGATTTGAGGCCTCGAGTAGGTCCGCGCTATATTTTGGGACTTGTTGGTATGGTCGGACGGGGTCTCGAGGGGCTCGGGTGAGTTTCGGACGTGGTTCAGATCATTCTGTCTCATGTTGCATTGCTAAAGAATTTCTGGTGCTGGTGTTTCTGCATCTGCAGAAGTTTGGACGCATATATGAGTCCGCAGATGCAGACATTTTTATCGCAGAAGCGAAGATGGTCTGGTGGGCGTGAAGCAGCAGGTGGGGGGACTTGGGTACATCTGCGCATCCGCAGGTGCGGTCCCCCGAGCGCAGAAGCAGATTCATTGTCGCAGAAGCGAAATGGGTTGAGTTGGGGGAATTTGCACAGAAGTGAAGTTGAGGCCGCAGAAGTGGGACCGTAGAAGCGAGTCTTCAGTCGCAGATGCGACTTCCCTAGGCAGAATATTATATATTCGAGCGTTTGTTCATTTTATCACATCTGGAGATTTGGAGCTCGATTTTGCGCGATTTCGGAGAGAATTTTCACCACATGAATTGAGGTAAGTATTTTTGACTCTATTTTGATTATATTTCATGATTCCATCTTCGATTTTGGCATTTGATTGATGCTTTTAAAACAGAGATTTGGGAATTTTTGTCTATACTTTCCATAAAGTGAATTTTTGATTTTTGAACATCGATTCGGAGTTAGAATTGAGTGAAATTAGTAAGGTTGGACTCGTTTTCGAATGAACATCTTTGTCTTGATGTGTTGTATAGTCTCGAGTTATGAGCGTGTTGAGGGATCTGTCTTGTTGTTCATTTTTTGGGATGAAGTAGATTCTTATGTTTTGTTGACGAGTTTAGACTCGGGAAGATTTAGCAATTGCATAGTTGTTGTGACCATGGTAGGCCAGTTTGAGGCTAAGCAGGTGGGTTATCTCCTGCGAGATGTTCTGAGGGTTGTGTAATCCTTATGATTTTATATGAGGAGTTTTCTTTCTATCAGTGGGTTATATGTGTTGCGATTTGAGTTCGGATCGCTTGAGGAAGTTTTCTTGATTTTCACGAGGATAAGTGCGTGCTTAGCAGACAATTTAAGGTATTTTATGATTTGTGTTATATGAACTTATGAAGGATTTAGTTGAATTACAATGCGGGATCATGGTAGTAATGGAGTAAGGGCGTTGTAGGTTATCAGAGTTTTATGGATTTGAGCTAAGTGGGGGAGTCTCCTATCAATGATCAGGTTGCATAGTTATATGCGATATTAGTTTCGGCCTAAGGCATGTTTGTGGATCAGTTATGACTTGACGAGGTTGCTTTTGAGGATGACTTGAGAAAGGAAATTTCTGAATGCATGATGTATTACACATTACGTATATATGGAAATATGGGAGTGATTCGGATTTGTTACTCGTTACGGAGGTAGTATGCAAAGAGTAAGTCTTCACTCGGTTGCTTAGATATATGGGTTACTTCTGGAGATATTTGTGTGTTAATAAAGTACAAGTTGTTCGGCTCGTATCGGCGGTACGCTGGGGATTTGTGTAGGGTGGATGACTCTCGAAAAGGTTCTAATGGGTTCAAGAATCATATGTGGTATTTGAGGAATTTCCAGATTTGTAAAGGGATAAGATCTGAGATTTGTATTGGGTGGTGTCGAGACTTGTGGTATTTCTATATCATTATGGATTTTACATTTTAGTATCAGAAAGGTTAAAAGGAAAACTCTTCAGATTCACAGAAAGTCTCTTTAGAATGGGAATTTCGGTTAAGGTACTTTTGGGTGCTTAAGAGAGAGTACATCGGCTTATGGGCTTTAAGGCGATATGGTTTTATGCGAGGATATCTTGTGGTGAGCGTTAGGTTAAGGGTCGTAGTGTTTTGGCTAGGAGAAGTGTTAGCTTAAAGGCAATTCGGAAGGAACTTAGATAAATAGGACAACTTGGTGTAGATTGGATCAACATGGTAATGGATATGATCAGTTCTTTTGGTTTTTATGACGTAGTGAGGCTTACCGGTATTTTGTGAAATACTCTTGGGTTTGGTGACCTACGTGACTTGGTTGGCTTATAGAGATTCAATTCTGATGGTTTGGTCTTGTGCTAATGGGGTTCGAAGAGTTTTCGATGAATGCTACCATGGCTTGCGACGGATGTTTTTGACAAGTATAAGGGGTATGGTGGATGTTGTAATTTTCTCTTGGATGGGGGTTAAGTGGAAGGTTTATGGCTGATGGAGTAAGTGTACTGCTTACGATCCAGAGTTTATGATGAGGTGCTCGTGTTTTCCATATGATGGTACGATAGATGTGATGCGACATGTGGGAGTGACGTTTGCATGTACGAGGTTGCGATTCCATTTGACAGAAAGGTCATGTGTTCTAGACGGCATGGATGGTCTAAGATGTTTAAATGAATGCTGGCACTATTTGGTATCATCTTAGAAGGGTGCGCATTTTAGAAGGCGCATTGTGTTTTGGCTTGCGGATGCTTGACTGGTATTATGGTAATTACCTGGTTGTTGACTGGTGATGTTCAGATTTTTCCACGTGGCGCAGAATATTCATGGAAGTGTTTCTTGTGAGATGATTGTGAATGAGACATGTGTCAGGCATTTGAGTGGTGAAGCTGGGGTTAGACATGGAGATTCCTGTATTCTAAGGAGTTGAAGACTAGGAAGGTTCTTAGAGGCAGATTGTTCCTTGGTTGCTGATGATGAAGGTACGACAAGAGTTAGACAGCTAATAGTATGTGTTATGATTAGGTTATTGTGGACTTTTGGAGGGTTATTTATCTAATTGTGGATGATCGAAGTTGATTTGGGGGTCCATTGGTAGGACTAATGAGAATGTGTATTCTACATTGAGTCGAATTTGTTGACTCATCACTGCTATTGTTGAGGGGTGTGTCATTCGGTTAGAGTCGAGCTTGTTCGTGTTCTGATATGTTCTATGTGTTACTCTTCTATGCTATGATAGGTTGTGATTTGTTGGTTATTTTCACACATGATGCATTTCTATTTGGGCCTTGTGGCAAAATTCAAGCAAGATGGTTCTTGGGGTGTTAAATGGTTGATGGCACCTTAGTTATGGTCTTTCCTGTTTGTGGTATAATGTGTTATCCCTTTCTCCATAGTTATGATCATGAACTTCGTGTGTTTGTTGTTGATTTGCGTATGGTTGTTGATTTTGAGCATTACGACTCGAGGGATTTCATGTGGACCGGTGTTTGGATAGTGTCATGCATCGTACTGGAGTTATGTTGGGATATGATCCTTTCTGTAGATTTCATGTGTTTTAGTTCTCCCTTGTGATATGGGTTTATAGCATTGCCCTTATGGTGGTACCTATTGATTGCAAGACGGTTATCTCAGTTAGTTCTCTTTCAAATTTTTAGGTATATTTGAGTTGTTGCTTGTTGTGCACGGATTGCACGATTTGTGGTTTTGGGTAGTACTGGTGTTGCATGTCAGTAGAGCAGCTTGTATTTGATGAGGTGAGGTCATTGGACCTGGAATGAGGGCTATCAAATTTAATTACTGTATGTTTTGAAGACTAATATCGGAAGTCAGCTTATAATTTGGTAATGGTTCTTATCGGGCGAGAAAACTCCACGACTGGTTGATCTGATAGGTGTTTATGAGTTTGTATGTGTTTTATTCATCATTGGCAGTGTACAAAGGTTCAGAACAAGGTTTTAGTTCAGATGAGGGTTGTTACTAGTACCGGGTTTGTTATTGAGCTGTTATTCTGATCGGAAGTTATTGCTACGAGTATCTAAGTTATGGAGAAAAATCATGTAAATATATCTTGGATCATGTTTATGGATTGATACAACTTGTTCAGACTTATACAGTGTAGATGCGAGAATCGGGTCTTGTAATGGATTCCAGATATTGTAGATTTGATTCTACGATTTACAGATTAAGGTTGAAGTAAGAATCCTCAGTTATGTTGTGTTTTCAGGATTACATGGACTAGGGTGATGTGGGATCACCCATGGGTATGTGCATGGTGAGTATACAAAATGGTTTGATGGCTTTGGAACGACTCTCAGCACATTCGAGGACATACATATGTTTAAGTAAGGGAGAATGTAATCACCTGACCGGCCATTTTGAGCATTTGCATTCAGTTCAGTGGTTTGAGGTCATGAGTAGCTTCATATGGTGTATTATGACTTGCATGTATGGTCGGTTTTGGTTTTCGAGTTGTTCGAAATTAATTTGGAAGCATGAATCTTAATTAGAAAGCTTTAAGTTGGAAGAGTTGACCAAGTTTGACTTTTATATATTTTATCTCGGATCGGAGTTTTGATGATTCCGTTATGTTTGGATCGTGATTTTGGACTTGGACGTATGCCTGAATTTGCATTTGGATGTCTTTAGAAAGTATTGGTGCTAATTGGCGGAAGTTGGCAATTTGAAGGTTTGAAGAGTTTATAGATTTGACCGAGAGTTGACTATGATGATATAGGACTCATATTGTTTTTCTGGGTATTGGAATAGGTTTGTTATGTCATTTGAAACTTGTGTGCAAAATTTGAGGTCATTCCGAGTTGATTTGGTGAGGTTAGGCTCGAGTTTTGTTAGTTCGAAGTTCAAAAGTTCATCAAGTTTGATTTGAGGTGCAATTCGTAATTTTGATGTTGTTATGTCTGATTTAAGACCTCGAGTAGGTCCGCGTTATGTATTGACATGTGCTGGTATGTCCGTACGGGGTCCCGAGGGGCTCGGGTGAGTTTCAGATGTGGTTTAGATAATTTTGTCTGATGTTGCATTGCTGAAGAATATTTGGTGCTGGCGTTTCCGCATCTGTGGAAGTTTGGACGTAGATGCGAGTCCGCAGATGCAGACATTTATCGCAGAAACAAAGATAGTCTGGTGGGCATGAAGCCGCAGGTGCTGGGAGTTGGGCGCATTTGCACGTCTGCAGGTGCGGTCCCCCGAGCGTAGAAGCACAACCGCAGAAGTGGATTTGTTGTCGCAGAAGCAACATGGGCTACGTTGGGGGCGTTCGAGCAGAAGTGAAGTTGAGACGGTAGAAGCGGTCCTGCAGAAGCGGGTCTTCAGTCGCATATGCGACTTCCCTGGGTAGAACATTATATATTCGAGGGTTTGTTCAATTTACATATTTTGTGATTTGGAGCTCGATTTTGGGCGATTTTGGAGAGGATTTTCACCATATGGACCGGGGTAAATATTTTTGACCCAGTTCTGATAATATTCTATGATTCCATCTTCGATTTTGGCATTTGATTGATGATTTTAAAAGAGAGATTTGGGGGGTTTTTGTCTAAACTTTCGATAAAGTGAATTATTGAGCTTTGAACATCGATTTGGAGTCAGAATTGAGTGAAATTAGTATGGTTGGATTTGTATTCGAATGCATTACCAAAATTTGTGAGGTTTATCGAGTTTTGAGGTACGGGCCCAGGTCGACCTTTTTGTTGGGTTTGAGTATTTGATTGAAGATTTGACCTTTATCGCTTGGGTTTGTTTCTAAGGCATTATTTGATATTTTTGAGTTGCTTTTAGTTACTTTCGATTCGCGCGGTGCATTTCTAGAGTGTTGTTTGGCTTGCTCGGTATTTGTTTTGACCTGCTTGAGGTAAGTATCTTATCTAAGCTTGGTTGAGGCACTAGTTGCTTGAGTTATTTGTGATAACTGCATGCTATGGGTGGTGCACATATGGATGCACCGAGATATTTATTCATACTCGGAGTAGTGTTTCGGCTATGTTATACCTTGGATTGATGTATATGCTTCGTTCTGTGATCTTCTCGTACTTGTTCTCCTACTGTGAGCTATTTGAACCATGTTTGAGGTTACATAAAGGCTAATCTCCTGATTGAACTTGATATTTGCTATTTTCGTGATGAAATTGCCAATTTGAGCCTTGATAGCACACTTTGCACATGCATACAATTTTAGCATGTCATCTATGCTAGTCCAGGAGGATGAAATATGATATTCATTGATCGTATACATGTATTTTTGTATATTTGCTTCTATGTCATATGATTTGGACTGGATTCATGTGACCATGCCGCGCGGATTGTGTTGTTATATGCCTGTGGCCACTCCGGACAGATTGTGATATTGAGCCTATGACCATGCAGGATGGATTATGATTATTGGAACGTGAGTTGTCCGTACAGATCCTGATACTGATATTATGGTACGTGAGTTGTTCGTGAGATTGATATTATTAGCACGTGATTGTCTGTGCAACACGTAAGTTATCCGTGCAACGTGCGGATATGGATCCATCCCCCTAGGGCCACCCTCTCATGTTTCTCTCTTGATGGACTACACGCGGATTGTGAGAAACCGACGGGTTTCTATTTGATATGAGCTTTGGGAGAGCTGGTCATTGGTTTGGTTTTGTTACTGAGATTCTGATGGGCCTGAGCGCTGTAATGTGATTTTTAATTGGATCGGGTTGCATGCCGCAACAGATTGATACTTGATTATTGCATTTCTTCTTTATTTGCAATATTCCTTGGTTGTTTATCTGATTTATTTGCATATCTTCTCTATATGCTGGATCGTTGACTGAGCAGAGTATACATTTTGTGCTTCAAGGTGGTCTTATCTATAATTTCATGATTCGTTCATATTATTGTTTTGTACTTATTAGAAATTATGAACTGTACAGGTGATTAGCGAGTATCATTTATTATTCTTCCTTCTATTATCTCGCCGAGGTTAGTTATGATACTTATCGAGTACATGAGGTCGATGTACTCATACTACAATTTTGCATCTTGCATGCAAATTTGTGAACTATTGTTGTTGAGTGTGGTGGTAGTTGGCATTGAAGATGTACCGACCTTCTAGATATAGCTACCACTTGTTCTTGGTAGTTTTAGATTTTTAAATTCTGTTTATGTATATTCTTAAACAGATTTTGTATTATCTCATACCAGCTTTGTAAATTTAAGTCTTAGTGACTCGTGACTTGTACTACCAATCCTTTGGATTTTGTATAGAAGTTTAGTTATTTTACTCATTAAATCTTATTATTCTCAGTCGAGTTGTGTTAAATGTCTTTTGGATTACCTAGCGGGTTGAGTTAGGTGCCATCACGTCCGGATAGATTTTTGCATCGTGACACAAAATTTTTGGAGAAAGATTCTAGTTCTAGTGCTCAGTCCATAGTGGATTGGTCGCTGTATCGCTGAAACCAGCAAACCAGAAGCCTAAGAAAACCTGCAGCACCCAGCCCACTATCACGATCTCAAACTCCCTCCGTAGGATGTCGTGATGACACCTAGTCTCTAAGACTAGGTAAGCCGTTTATTATAACAATTAAGCCAATTTTTAACAATGAAAATTTGAAACATAGTGTAATATGAATATCGTAACAAGAGCGAAATCAGCTTACGCGACAATAATCATAACAACCTCCCAAGACTAGTAATAAAGAGTCACGAACTCTAGCTAAGTACATTGAAAGATTTCCAAGATCGAAATACAATACTGTTCACATAACAAGCTGACAATACAATGAAAGGAAAGAACTCCAAGGGACTGCGACGACCAAGCAGCTCTACCTTGAATCCTCACGACCAATAAGCTGACTTTGCCTTAGTCGATATCTCCAATACCCGACTCTGCACAAAAAAATGTGCAGAAGTGTAGTATGAGCACACCATTCCTCAGTACTCATTAAGTATCAAGACTAACCTCGGTGGAGTAGTGACAAGGTACAAGTCAAGACACCCACTAGAAAAAATAACCTATGCAGTCTAGAAGTGTAAAGCTAATAAAGGAAAGCTAGAATCAGTAAATGGAAACAAGAATCGACGTGTGATATAAACATTAAAGCAATAAAAACACCATAAAAGTACTATTGAAACCAAATAAGGAACACAAATGACAACCAATTAATCAACCTGTTCTAACACACGCAACAAAATTACCCGAGATACGCCATCTCATAGTCACAAGTCATGGGTCTCAATCCACCATCATATTCTCACGGTACCTTGTGCCACATCTCAAATCACAACTGCATGGACAACTCACGTGCTAATATCTCAATCCGCCTGGCATGGTCACAGGCTCACGTTCACAATCCGCCCGGCGTGGTAACAGGTTCACAATCATAATCCGCCCGGCATGGTCACAGACTCACAATCACAATCCGGCCGGCATGGTCACAGGCTCACAATCACAATACTCCCAGCGTGGTCACAGGCTCAATAGCAACATGAAAACAGATAATACAAGGTCACATGGGCATGATTAATAAATGTCAAGTTTCATACTCTTGAGCTAGTATAAGGTGCATGTTACGGTGTATGCTTGTGCGAGTGTTACTACTGCAGTCCAAGTCCACAAGTAATATCAAAGACATTGAGTAGCTCATCGAAGCAACACAACAAGTTACGTAAGGTGTAGGACATACACAAGGAAAAGCACACCATCACACGAAAATCACCAACATAATTTCCCCAAGCCATCACACATCATCCCTGATATTGCCACCCTTATCTCTCCAAGCCACCCATATTACTCTACCCAGACAATATCATTAGCCACCCGTATCACTCTAATAGCCACCCGTATCACTTTGTATAATAGTCACCCTTATCGCTCCGCCCAGATAATAACCTAATAGCCACCCGTATTACTCTGTACATTCAACAACAGTGAGATGCCACCCTTATGCCCCGCATAACAACGACGATGAAATGCCACCCTTATACTTTGCATAACAACAATCAGACCACACAACAATTCACATGTGCTAACATCACAACCATACGACATATCAACTCGTACCACAAGTGCCCATATGCCACAACTTTTCCAAAGACCCAACAATATTAATATTTCCACAACAAATAGCCCATGGCTCGAACACAATGTTTTTAGAATCTCAATAACAACAAAGTGAATGGGAAAGTAACTCAACAAGGAACAACACCCCTTTTAAACACAACTTCAATTAAAATAGATTAATGCCTTTCATAACCTCAAATACAATTAATAGTTTAAGGATAAACTCGATGGTGAAAGTATTTTTATGAAATGGTAAACTTCGGATTCTTGTGTATGAATTAGGCTAACAATGAAAGAGATGGCATGAAGTAATATTACGTCTAAATGCATGAGAATAAGCCGGCAACAAAAGGATATCATGTAAACACAATTTCAACTAAGGGTAACTCCACAATAAAAGAAATCACATATGGATAAAAGTGATAACAACTTCAAATAAAGCATATAAGAGCAAACTCGACAAGTAAAGAATGTAACATGTAACGACAACTTCAAATAAATCATGTGATAGTAGACATGACGAATAAAAGATATAACATGTGCCAAAAATTCCAAATAAGTACATGAAAGAAGACTAAGAGTCTAAACCAGTCAATTTCCACATATAAGCCTGAGTACGTACTCGTCACCTCGCGTACATGACTTTCACATGACACGAATAGCACAAACGACTCAAATCCTAATGGGTGATATCCCTACACAAAGTTATGCAAGATACTTACCTCAAAGAAGCTAAACTGATACTCTAAAATGGCCTTCTCGTTTGAAACAATCTCCAGACGGCTCAAATCTAGCCAAAATAACTTAATATCATAAATAAAAACCATAGGAAACAAGTCTGGATAATAAAGTTTCGATCTTTAATGAAAACTAAAAATTCAACCCCGAGCCTACTCCTCCAAACCCAACAAAATACACAAAATCCGAACATCCATTCTGATACGAGTCCAACCATATTAAAATTATCCAATTTCGACATCAAATCGTCCTTCAAATCATCATTTTATATTTTTGAAAAATTTCACAAAAATTCTCATTTTCTCCAACTCGAATCACTATTTTAATGATAAAAACGAATATGAAATCAATCAATATAATCAGATCCGGATAAAAAATACTTACCCCACTCCAAATCGTGAAGAACCTCTCCATAATAGCCCAAAACCGAGGTCTACAACTCAATATGTGATAAAAATGGCCAGACCCTCGAGATATAATGATGTTGCCCAAGGATTCCGCATTTGCGGAACAAAAATACGCATCTCGCTCTCACTTTTGCGAGCCAACTCCTGCACTTGCGGTTATCACCTACCAGACCAGCAACCTGCGACGCCTGATCTCGTCTAATTTCACACCTTAATTCAAGGATATGAAACAGTCGACTGCAATAATAGTACCCAACAAGAGTCGGGATCGAATTCTACAGGGAGCTATATATAGGAGTTAGAAGTATATATTGTAGTACGTGAGTTTGAACTACCTCAATTTACACTTCCGCAAAATGGGGCTGTTTTTATGTCTAATTTAAAACTAAGATTGCAAAGTTGAGAAATGAAACTAAGAAATTATTTTTGTTGTTTTTCAAGTTTTATAAAAAGCCTATGGCTATGACCATCACCTAGGTGTTTGCCTTATGGGATATAGACCTTTATGCTTGTTTTGTTGATTGAGGTGTATTATAGCTATCAAATCTCAATTATACACTTAATATCTCTCGGTCAGAGAGTGATTTTGCCCAATTTGGCTTTCTCAAGCCCAAATGCGTATGCACAAAATGGTTGATAAAAGCTCAAGTCAGGTTATTACTATCTCTAGGTTGAACTTGGGATTATCAATCTCTCGATTGACCCAATTTCTTGTTAGCCAAGTTTTTCTAGACTAATTCTATCTTTCTCAAGTAGATACTAAGTAAAATAAGCATGAACTAATGTTTGTAACCATTAATTCCACAAATTAAAGCATGAGCAAGGCTAAATAATAAACACCCAACCATAAACAAACATTAAATTAAACACCCATATGGTTCACACACTAGGGTTGGGTCACAACCCTAGTAAAAATCTAGCTACTCATGCTTAAAGTTGAAGAAATAGAAGAAGAAATGATAATTAAACTCATATTATGAAATCAAAAGGATAAAATCTATGTTAAAATATCCCAAAATATGAAAAACTACTAAAAGAAGTAAAGAGAAACAACTACTGTAGCTGCTGATGTCAAAAGTTAACCTAATTTTGTGAAACTCTTCTATTTATACAAAGTTGACAATTTCGGATAAAAATGCCCCTTGGGAGGTTCTGCGGCCGCAGAATTCCATGTGCGTTTCATAGATTTCTTCAACTTGTCAGGAACTGGAGGTCTGCGGCCGAATAATTCTGATCTGCGGCCGAATATTCCGATCTGCGGTCGCGAGGCATTCTTTGTGCAGTCCTTTGTAGGTAGCAACTTGGTTCTGCGGTCCGAACTTTTACTTCTGCTGCTGCACAATTCTTGTGCGGTCCGCACTTCTGAGGGACTTGAAACTTGGGAATTTGCACATTCTCTGAACTTTATTCCTAGCCCAGCTTTTGCAGCCGCACAATTCATGTGCGGTCCGCACTTTGCACAAAGGTTTGCTGGACTTTCCTTCATCATCTGCGGCCGCAGATGAAATTCTGCTGCCCGCACTTTATGAGGTTCTATGCCTTATTGCCTTGAGTTTAGATTTCTCCTTTTTTAGTTGGATTTCATCTCGGGAGTCTATCTTCCAATATTCCTACAATTCAACACATTTCATCAGTTTCGGGAACACAATTCAATGCTTTTAGACTAAAAGAAAAGCTAAAAGGTGCTAATAAGTAGTAAAAATCTCCACTTATCAACTTCCCCAAACTTAAGTCTTTGGTTGTCCTCAAGAAAATAAAATAGCTCCCACCTCCACAAGAAGGTCCATACCAGCCAATCAAAGGTGTGTCATTCATATATCAATTGGGACCAACAATTACCCAAACTACTTATGTATTATCAACAAGGCGACAAGTTAAACTTTTATGCACATATAGTTCTAATGTGACACTTGAGCATCAAAGTTGACTTTATTCATCTAGGAAGCTCACTCTTTCATGTAGATCGCCACTAATGTAAGCTCACTCAGCTTGAAATCACGTAGGGATTTTTCGGAATGTACTGAAAGATTTTGGACTAAGGTTGAATATACTATGGTAGAGCAGATTCTTCTTTCCTTAAGCACTCCATTTGTTTTGTTCTCAGCTCATGGCTTTCCAATTCTTTGAGGCACTTACTTTTCCTTGGGGAACTAGAAAGACTTAGCATCACTCTTTCTTGATCATGACATTCATTTTCTCCCTCTTATATTTCTCCATGCTTTGTATCATTACTTTTCTTCGCATCCCTTCAACTCTTCAACTTATGCACTTTCTTTTGCATTTTTCTTTTTGTTCTTCCCTTTTCTTACCTTTCCTTCTCATCGTTTCTTTTCTCTTTTTGTGACTTGAAACCTCTTTCAAGCTCCTAGTCTCTCCCCCAAACTTACGTTTTTATCCTATTGTATCACAAGAGTGTTAAGGAAAGCTCGGGTGCCAAGATAGGGTCACGACAAAACGGGTAAAGGCTTGTAACATGGTTATCAAATGAGAAAGACTCGAGGATCAAATGGGTTGACTAGGGATAACAACATTGGTGGGCAATGGAAAAATTCAAGCAGGTCAAGGAAAGCCTACAATCACTTCTCAAGCCAAGAAAAACTTAAGATTTCGCCTTGAAACACATTCGAGGCAAGTTTTAGACCATCCGCATGGGTACTTGGACTTGCAACAGAAACATCTCGCCTCTCACGCAACTGGATTGTTAAAGAGGATAGAGTCGAGGGCCCACAACGGCCACATTCAAAATTTAAAATCATTATGGTTCGATTAAATCACTCGATGACTGCCTAAGTCAACACAAGAGTCACAAAGTCTCTAACTAGAGCTATTTCTTTCCAAAAGACTTGTTTTTAACCATAAGCACGAAGTTAAATGTGTTGGTACCAAGTGAAGCATGTTTGACTCTTCGAGCATGACTTAATTAGGTCACCTAAACACCAAAACGGACTCAGTCCCTTAAGAAGGTTGTCACGCCATCCATCATTGGGAAGAGTCACCCGGTTCACACAAAAACTACCTTTGGAAAGAACCGTGGCATTAAGAAAACCAAAGATTTATTATCTATTAATACAAAAAAAAAAGAAAAAAAGAAGCTATCAAATCAGAAAGAAGCTACTAATTCAAAAAGAACCTAGTACACTAACTAATAAGAGAATACATGTAAAGAAGCTACAGAGCAAAAACTATCAAAAGCATAACGAATATACATAATGAAGGAAGAATACATACATATAGGAGAGGAAAAGAGAGAAATATACAGAATAAAGAAAAATAAGAAAATACTGTCAGTTATTACAAACCAAGTGTCTCAGAATCATCAAGAAAATATCAAAAAAACTCCACCCCTCAAATTAGAATAAGCATTGTCCCCAATGCTTAACAAAATAAGAGTAAAGGCAGGGTAAGAGTGAAGAAAACTCCCTATGGCTCCTTTACCATCTCTGTGTCCACAGCAATGTCACCGACCTCAGCCTCATCCAACTGGATCTCATCATCCTCAACTCTGACCTACTGCCTCGGTAGTGTCAACAACAATGTCTGGTTCCTCAGACTGGCGAGCTGGTGTTGTATGTGCTGTAGGATATGGGCCTGGATGGTGCGGGTCAATTAACATGTCAAATGGAATGTCTCCGGCTGCTGCAAGCTTGGTAAACTGTCTCTGGAGCTTGTCTACTGACTTCTTGGAGGCCTGTGACTTCCACATCTTCTTCACTTCCTTGCCCATCTCTTCAATCACTGACCCGTACTGCACCAAAGTGGCCATGATTGTGTTCTGATTCTCCAAGAGCTTCTTCAGAGTTTTTTTAATTTTGGAGTGAATCTGGGGTGCCGGATGGAGGACTGTGCTGCAACATTACTGGATATGTCAGACAACTTTGCAGTAGCTGTCTGCATCCAGTTGTTGAGGCTCGCTAGTGTAGGAGACTCGCAGTGCAGATAGTGGAGCAGTGGGCATCGGCACCGGCTTCAAAGCAGAGGTGGAACTTGTAGTGGGGGCTACTAGAGGCACTGAGGTTGGAGGTGGGGGGCATAGCTGCTGCACTGATTGAAGGCTCTACTGAAGTGGATGGCATGTCGACTGTCTCTGTAGCTACCACCAATGGCTCATCAGATTGGCCCATAGTGGTAGTCGGCTGACCTTTTTTCTTAAGGTTGTGTGCATCCATCAACGAATACCATGAGAAAGGATTCTTCGCCCGCACCATCATAACAAAATCTCTCGGCTCCACCCGTGCATCCGTAAGATACTCAGTAATAGTGTTGGGATACGGGTAGGAGGTATCCGCTTGCCTGGCGACCACAGATATGTTGGCCGACATCACGACACCCACATTGATCGGGTACTCAGCCATGATGGAGACAACTAGAATTGCCTGCGGAATAGGAAGATTTGTCTCATTCTGACACGGGTCGAGTTGGCTGCATACAAAGGTCTGCCACCCCTTCACCTCGAAACTCTGGGTGTTTGTGTGAATAGAAACTCCTGCTGTAATCCATGGTGGCTGTGGACCGGGAGCTGCCAGAATCTCAGCTAGCCACGGGCAAACTGCATCCCCCATTGCCAACTTCTCCAAATACTGTGTGGGCTCAACATCATCAAACCCCAAGTAGGTGTTCAATATGTGATGGTCAAAACGCACTTTCAGGTTCCTCACTTTCGTTACCTTTGTCCCTTTCTTGATGTATGCCACATTGGCACCTCCCGGACAACGTATTCCTTCGTGTCCACTACGCTCTAGGTGAACCACATCCAGCCCTTCCACTCTCGAAACTGCCTCAAGACTACCTGATTATACTGTGTAAGATCTTTCAATTGGAAATATCGCTCAAGAGTGAGCGACCTCACCGGCCACCCCCCACGAAAGCTAGTAAAGGCAGCCAGATTGACGAACCGATCCTCCCAGACCTCTTTCTTCTTCGACCGCTCAAGGTCGAAAACTGTAATATCTCCCCCTCAGCCATCATATGGGATTTCATAAACTGTAGTCGCTGGTGCCTCAAGGACAGGTGTAGAGGAGGGCTCGAAAACCTGACTAGCACTTTCCGAACCCTCAGATGTGCTATATGATATGGAAGGCTTGTCCCGGAGTTGATACCTTCCTGATGGCTTTGATTGGACAGCCGGCAGCTCTTGAACCGAGTTGCCCTCCGATGCTTCCCTAAACAGGGCATAAGAATTAGATTTGGAGGGCTCTGCATTTCTCCCTTGACCGGCTGTAGCCATCTTTTGGTGGGCGAGGGGGTAAAGTACTCTTGCCTCGACCCCTGGAAGGTTCACCCCTCCCCTTTGAAGTATCACCTCTGCCTCAAGATCTAACCATTTTCTATACCAAGCAAAAGCAGGTGTTAGTGGTAATTCAAGTGCAAACATACAAGAACACACTAGAGAGATAGTAAACAACACAGTGTAAAACATGCTTGTAGGGTAAGGGAGTGTAGTCTGTAAATTCTTATTGCGGCTGCAGACTGCGCATTGTGAAAAGCACAATTTAATCTTGCGACCACAGGATTGGATTTGCGGTCCGCATAATAGTCAGTGCGACCGCAGAATTGGATTGCGGTCCGCACAATTATCTCTGCCGCCGCAGCTCAGATACCACTAATATGCCAACTCTCTGATAACAGAGAATGGGCTGTTTTGCGGCCGTAATCACTTTTCTGCGGTCCGCACATTTTCCATTACAGCCTCACATGTGAGTCATCAAATTGACAACTCTCTGATAATAGAGAACTAGTTGTTCTGCATCCGCGATGGGATTCCTGCGGTCCGCACATTTTTCATTGCGGCCGCAGAATCTTGCTTGACTAAAGTAGCCTAATTTCAACTTATGCGGACCGCACAATTTCTTGTGCGGCTGTAGATTTCAACATGGTTACGATCAGAGTTCTAGGGTTTTTAATTTTTGCACAAATTTGATGTGGTGGTAGTATATAATCATGAAAACCTATTTACCCATCCCAATAGAGCAAGTATTAGTTGAGCCACTATAGTTTTTAACCCCACATGGTTGTATAATTGAATTCTACTGACAATTGGGCTAAAACTAACTAACAAGTTGTAAATTAAACTAAAAATTAAAAAATTCTACAAGTAATTGAGGCATACTAGATTTGAAGTAGTGCAAATGAGTGATCACAGATGTTGAGTGTGTCTGGCAGATGATTTACCAGATAATTTTAATGTTTTAGACTTGTGAATACTCAGAGAGGGAAAAAAAGTAACAGTAGCCCTAGGCCTTCTATTTACACTGGACGGTTTTGACTGAGGGAAAGAGAGTTGAGCGTGGCCAAAGAGTTCCCGTTGCGGTCCCTACTTTGTTATCTAGGGGCTCAGAAGTCCTTTTGTGCTGCGGCTCGCAGAATTTTTTGTGCGGCCGCAGAATTTGTTGCGGACCGCAAATTTTATCTTGCGGCCACTCTTTGGCAATTTCTTTGACAAACTAACTTCAGAGAGTTATCATTTTTCCCTTTCAAATTGTGCGGTCCGCAGATCACCTTTTGCTGTAGCAACCAACATTTTATGGTCCGCACTTCTTTCCATAATTAGCTAATTTTCTGGGCATAAATCCTGTAAAGTACACTCATTCCTGCAACATACTTCAAAACCAATTAGCACCAAAATAACACCTAACTACCAAAGACGAAAAGAAAAAAAAAAAGAAACATGGGTTGCCTCCTAAGAAGCGCTTGACTTAACACCGCGGCACGACGCATATTACCATCATTTGAAATGAATCAGCGTAACAATGTGGCCATCACCAACTTTTCCTAGATAGTGCTTTACCCCATGACCATTGACTCGAAATACCTCATCATTTTTGTTCTTCATGTCCAATGCACCAAAGGGTGTCATACCTACGATTTCAAACGGGCCACTCCATTTAGACTTTAACTTCCTGGGGAAACATCCTCAACCTGAGTTGAACAACAACACAACATCACCTTCTTTGAACTCTTTGTTCCAAATGTACTTCTCATAAAGATATTTCATCTTCTCTTTGTATAAGGGCGAACTTGTGTATGCATGGTACCGGAACTCATCCAACTCATTCAAATGTGCAACTCGCAAGTTAGCATCTGCATCCCAATCAAGATTCAATTTCTTCAAAGCCCAAATGACTTTGTGCTCAAGTTCCACCGGAAGATGACAAACTTTTCCAAACACCAACCAGTATGGAGACATCCCGATAGAAGTTTTGAAAGCAGTTCGATAAGCCCATAGTGCATCATCAAGCTTCTTTGACCAATCCGTTCGGTTAACATTCACTGTTTTGGACAAGATACTCTTTATCTCCCGGTTGGAGACTTTCACTTGATCGCTAGCTTGTGGATGATAGGGAGTCGTAACTTTATGAGTGACACCACACTTGATAAGCAATGTGTCAAAAGCCTTGTTGCAAAAATGCGACCCCCTCGCTCACGATAGCCCACAGAGTACCAAATCTTGTGAAAATATTCTTCTTTCAAGAGCGCCGCCACACTTCTCGCTTCATTGTTGGGTAGAGGACTCAACTCATTTAGACACATAATCAACGGCGACCAAGATGTAGATGTTTCCACAAGAACTCACAAAAGGGCCCATGAAGTTAATACCCCATACATCAAAGATATCAATCTCCAAAATTATAGTGAGAGCCATTTCATTCTTCTTCGAGATTCCACCAGCCCGTTGACATTCATCACATCTCTTCACCACATCACTTGCATCTTTGTAAAGAGTTGGCTAATAGAAACTGCAACTTAGCACTTTGGCCGCCGTTCTTTCTCCGCCATGGTGACCACCATATGGCGAAGAATGGCAAGCCTCAAGAATATCACTTTATTTTTCATCCAGTACACATCTTCTAATTACCCCATCCGTGCAAATCAGAAAAAAGTATGGCTCATCCCAATAATAATCTTGACAATCCCGTTTGAGCTTCTTCCTTTGACTTGACGAAGTCATCCAGGATGATTCCACACAAGGAAGTTTGCTAGATCTGCGAACCATGGCACCTCATTCATTGAAATAGCTAAGAGTTGCTCATCGAGGAAGGAGTCATTGATTTTAAGGCCATCATGTGGCCTCCCCTCCTCCTCCAAATGAGACAAGTGGTCCGCCATGTGATTTTCTCTCCCTTTTCGATCTTGGATGTCAATATCAAACTCTTGCAACAATAGCACCCATCTCATCACCGAGCTTTGGAATCTTTCTTACTCATAAGATAGCGAAGTGGCACATGATCCGTATGAACAATAACCTTTGCACCCATCAAGTATGGGCAGAACTTCTCAATTGCAAACATAATGGCAAGGAGCTTTTTGCGTAACGGTGTAGTTGACTTGGGCATCATTCATGGTTTTACTAGCATAGTAGACAGGATGAAATTTTTTGTTGATGCATTGTCCCAAAACTGCTCCAACCGCTACATCACTAGCATCGCACATGAACTCAAAAGGGATACTCCAATTAGGAGCGGTGATAATGGGAGTGGTTATCAACTTGAACTTTAGAATTCAAAGCCTATCATGCAATCATCATTGAAGTGAAAATTAGCATCTTTCTCTAAGAGCTTGCACAACGGGTTCACCACTTTAGAAAAATCCTTGATGAAATGCCGGTAGAACCCCACGTGACCTAAGAAACTTCGCACGCCTTTTACCGAAGTTGGAGGTGGAAGTTTACTAAATCACCTCAATCATTGCCTTGTCGACCTCTATGCCATTCTTTGAAATTTTTTAGCCAAGGACAATGCCTTCCTCGACCATGAAATGACATTTCTCCCAATTTAGCACCAAGTTCGTTTCTTCACACCTTGCCAACACTTTATCCAAATTTGCCAAGCAATCATCAAAGGAATCCTCGACCACCGAGAAGTCATCCATGAAGAATTCAAGATAGTCCTCGAACCATATCCGTAAATATCGCCATCATACACCTTTGAAAAATTGCCGGTGCATTACATAAGCCAACGGCATCCGCTTGAAAGCGAAAGTGCCATAGGGACATGTGAAAGTTGTTTTCTATTGATCTTCCGGAGCAATAAGGATTTGGTTGTAGCCTGAATATCCATCTAGAAAGCAATAGAAAGTACGGCCGGCCAACCTATCAAGCATTTGGTCAAGGAAAGGAAGTGGAAAATAATCCTTCCTCGTGAGTTTGTTTAGCTTGCGATTGGGAATCAACTCATTCTTGTCATTGGTGACTACGGTCATGCCCCCCTTCTTTGGGACACATTGCACAGGAGAAGTCCACGTACTATCGGAAATGGGGTAGACAACCCCGGCATTCACCCACTTGATAATCTCCTTTTTGACCACGTCTTGCATAACT
>MCJB01016437.1:0-54670 GCA_002018475.1 Nicotiana obtusifolia
TATATATATAGTATAATATAATATATATATACTAAATATATTGCACGCACGCTCCGTAATACACTTAATTGCATATTAATCTCTTTTATTACAAAAGCGTTAATGGCTTATATTTATTTTATTTAGACATGCAGTAAATACAAAATTGAATTTAATTTTGGTAAAATGTTAACAAGAAAGCGACCAACATTGGTCGCCAATATATATACTTTTATATTAGCGACCAATTTTGGTCCCCAAAAGAAAATCTGATTTATTTTAATTTTCCTGATAAAAAATTCCCTCCAATAAGCGACCAACGTTGGTCTACTAATTAAAATCTGATTTAATTTAATATTCCAGGAAGCGACCAACTTTGGTCGCCTATATGCCCATAAAATTCCCTACAATAAGCGACCACAATTGGTCGCCAAACTAAAATCTGATTTAATTTAATTTTCCAGGAAGCGACCAACTTTGGTCGCATATATGCCCATAAAATTTCCTACAATAAGCGACCAAAATTGGTCGCCAAACTAAAATCTGATTTAATTTAATTTTCCAGATAAGCGACCAACTGTGGTCGCTTTTCTCCCCATAAAATTTTCCTTCCATGTGCGACCACCTTTGGTCGCTATTTTTAAACGTGAGTCCAGATAAGCGACCAAACTTGGTCGCCAATTGTGAATTTTTTTTGACCAACCTGGTCTGACCAGTCCGGTCAAAATGTTGACGATTTTTCGACCAAGGATCGACCGTCTTTGGTCGCTATTGGATTTAAGTTTTTTTTTTCATTTTTTTTTGTAATTTGGCGACCAATTTTGGTCGCTTTTTGTGGCAGACCAACTTTGGTCGCTAATTTTTGGTCTCTAAAACCCTGATTTTTAGTAGTGATGTCAAGTAGGAAAAATCAACGAACACTTGTATTTTTGTAGTTCAATTACATTTATAATTTTACTGTCACTTTCAATTGATTTTTCACTTAACTTATCGGCTTTTCAGAGTCTAAGACATCATTGCTTTCATTAAATTCACCATGTCTCATGCAATTTATAGATCATTCTCTGAATCCCACATGAATTTTGCTCTATCTGCTAGCTCTTTTTTTCTTCTATCGAGATTATTCGTATAAGCAATTTAAGCATTGATCTTTATTGTTATATATATGCAATAATGAATGCTAAAATAAAGGTAACGAGTTTAAGATACGTAAACGTTGTAGCAACTTTAGAAGGAAGTTTGGAATTTTGAAAATTTAGGCCAAGAAAACAACCCTCTAATAAAGAAGCAAACAAAATTAATGAAAAATAAGGAAAATGAGACTAGGAGAAAAAATTCATAAGTAAAACAAGAAAAAAATCAGAATTTAAACTGTCTATGAGGAGAAAGATAAGTTAACAATCCATAAATCATGCCAACCTATTAAAAATCCAAGCAAAATAAGAAAAGATCGGAGCCAAATGTTTCATATTTCAATATATATTCAAATATTACATGGTGTAACCTACCAATTTTATTTTTCAAACGAGAAATAAAACACAAATGACATGAATGTGATGGTGGTGGTACTAGTGCAAGTGTTAAGACATTAAGATCAATATGAAGTTGGCATAGTGAAGACTAAAAATGGGAAAAACTAATAAAATTTTATCTCAAAATCAAGAGAGATATAAGAGTTTAATAGATCTTGACTTGTGAATATGAAAGCATTAAGAGATCAAAGTATTTCAATAACACTTAAATAAGAAATGTTAGAATCAAACATTATTAAATAACATAAAAATGGACGTACTAAAATAGTTCTATTAAAGATCAAAAATATTTCTAAACGTACTTTTAAAGAAAATCATACACAAAATTTTAAAAATATATAATAATATTTATATGGCAGTGTATTTTCTTTTTTAATCAAATATATTTGTTTTTTTATCCGGTGATTTGATTTGATTTTTCATTTGGTTTGAACACTTTTACCAATTAGGTACAGTAATAAGATGTAGTTGAGTATTAGTATTAAAATTCATCAAAACTTTCCATATATGTGGCTGTAGTTTAGTGGTGAGAATTCCACGTTGTGGCCGTGGAGACCTGGGCTCGAATCCCAGCAGCCACACTTTTTGTTTGAAAAATCTTTTCCTTTATTTCACTATGAAATGACAGGCCATTCCGCAGCCACACTTTTGTAGGTACTCTTCTTTTCCCTTTTCTCGGGGATAAGGTAATTTAATTTAGGGCCTGTTTGGTCATAAAAGTTTTTAATTTTTTTTCACCTTTTTACGAGATTAGTGTTTGGCCTTGAAAATTTTAAATTTCACTTGAAGTTCAAAATTCTGAATTTTTCGGAATCTGAAAAGCTTCAAAACATTATTTTTTAAATTTTCACTTCAGTCACTCAAAAAAATTCTAAAATAGTTCAAAATTATATTTATGTCCAAATATAATTCTAATTTTCAATACCATTTTCAACTTGAAAAAAAATAAATCACTTTTTTCTGGAATTTCAGAATTGTTATGTCCAAACGCGCACTTGGCTTTCCGTATTCCAGTTGAGCTAAAAATGAGTCTTAGTTTCTTTTTTTTTTTTGTCCTTTCTGCAGTATTACTTGAGAACTAGGGGCGGCAAAAGGACTGGAAGGGTCGGATATGAGACAGGTAAAAAATGAATAAGCTAGGAGAATCAGCTAATTTCATGAGGATGAGTGTGGACCTAGGAGAATCAGCTAATTTCATAATGGACGTGGTTATGGCTATGTCGTTAGAGGATATCGGTATGAGGTTACATGAGCGCGCTATCTCCTATGAGAAGGTTAGATGTTGCATGACTCCTGATAAAGTTCCTATAAAGAGTTCTGCCTTCTATCCAATGGGATGCATGTACTGTGATGTGAGCTTGGATCGCTTGAAGAAGATGGTATGACTGTCAGGAGGTCGAGTGTACGATTGTGGCTGATAATTCGGGATGTGTTATGATCAGTGCAACAAGAACGTATGAGAAATTTGGCTGAGCAACGGTGTGAGATCATGGTAACTGAGGAGGAGGAGTTATTGTGGGTTCTGGGTTTATGTGATTGTAGCATAAAGCTAAGTGGGGGAGCCTACCGTCTTGATTAGGTCACGTGGTGAGTGCCTTTGCAGTTTCGGGTTATCGGTACATTGGTGGATTAGTTACTACTAAGGGAAAAAAACATTAGGAGTAATTTGAGTAGGGGATTTGATGGATGTGATGTACACGGGAAAGTATTCATCCGGTTGCTTCATTAGAGTGCTCATGAGCTAATGGAGCGCTAGTGGTTTGGTCAAATAATCGAGATTGGACTAGAGTGGGCGACTCTCAATAATGGTTCTAGTTGATTCCAAATTTAAAGTGCGGTGCCTAAGGATTTTGGGTTCGTTATGTGGTTGAGGACTGGGTTTTGCAGTAGAGTGTGAAGGATACTTGGGAAAATTCTATGTTATCATCGGGTCTGCGATGCAGTATTGGAGAAATAGGATAAACGACTTCGGATTCACAGAAGATCTTTCAGAATAGGTGTATCAGTTGGAGTTACTATTGAGTGTATGAGGAGAGTATGAAATGGCTTATGGGTGTTGAGCCGAAGTAGTCTTGTGGTTTGGGGTCACTCTGGGTGAGTGTCAATTGCCATACAGGTGTTTCATGGCTAAACTTGCGAGCTTGGCAGTCTCCGTAATTTGACTGATTTGGAGGTATTTGATTTGGATGATTTTGTTATGTGTAAATGGGAACCGAAAGAGTTATGGTGGTTTAGGCCACCGTTAGGTTTGTGTTCTCTGCGTTTATAGGAAGTTGGTTGTGTGTTGCGATTCTTCTTCTGAAATGAGTTAAATGAAAGGTTTCTAGCCGATGAAGTATTTATTCTACTAGTGTTTCAGGATTTATGATGAAATCCTTGTACCCTCATGTAATAGCATGATAGGTAGTGAGCGGTGTGAAACTAGAATTGAAGGATCAAGGTTGCGATTCAGTTTGACAAGAATGTCAGGGGCTCGGAGAAGCTGGGGGAAGATTTTAGATGTTCAGTTCTTGCTAGTGCTACCTTAGTGTCGCTAGAGAATAGCTTTCCAACGACATATTGTGGAGCCCGAATGGATCTCTGTGCAAAAAGTTATGTGCATTTTACTGGACAATGCGCAGTATGAGCGCCCATGTGCGCGCTCAAATGGTCCGTGAGCGGCCGTGCATTTGTGGCAGTGCTACTGCCTTGCTGCGCATCCAGGTGCGCGGTTGGGCCTCCAGGTGCATAGGAGCGCACCCGGGGGGTCATTTTATAAGCCCTACCTCATCCCCCACACCCCAAAACACAAAAGAAACCCTAGAACTTGAATTCAAGAGGCTTGAACGTCAAAAGGTAATATCTTCACCCTCTAATTGAATATAGCATTGGCTAAATAATTATAGACTCTAAGTTCATGAAATATGAATTGATGGGTTTGATAGTAAAACATGAACGATTATAGATTTGGGTTGTTGGTTGTTGATTATTGATTAAGGGAGTTGTTTATCTTATGGGTGAAGAACAATGATATTGATTATAACAATTTGAGATTTTAGAATTTATCTAGGAGCAAGAGAATGGGTTGTTGGGTGTAGAAGCACCAATAATGAGGGCTATGACGCTTTATACCCACCAAGTGTTTGATAAAATGCCAAAGTGACCAAAACATGAGTATTATTGCTAATATGAAATTCCTTTGACTTGTACTGATATAGATTAAAGTTGAAAAGGTTGGAGAATATTGTATTACGCTCAAGAGCGGGAAGTTAAGGTATGTGAGGCTAACTCTCTATGTTTGGAAATGTTACTGATTCTCCCTACACTACTATCTTTTACGATGTTACTAATTGCCTTAGAAATATAGTTAAGCTTAGTTCCTTGAATAGTTGCAGAACTTCTATTCTCTAGCTTCATAATCCGTTCTTGACTTTCATTTTGAACGTTGTGAGCTCAGTGTGTAATCAATATAGACTTGTGTTTGGTGCCCATGAGTCTCAGTCTAGATTACTAGCATGCCATACACAGTTGAAGCATAAGTTTTCATAATTAGTTCAAGAATACACGTCTCAGTCTAGTCCTATTCAGTATTCCAGTATCATGTAACTCAATATAATTCAGTATTTTAGCATCACATATTGTAGTATGATTCTCAGTTCTTGAATTTATATCCCTGAATGTTGAACACCTGTATTTGGGCCCGAGGCTGCAGTTAATGCTTTATGCATCTTTGGGCCTGAGGCCGCAGTTAATGCTTTATGCATCTTTGGGCCCGATGCCGCAGTTTATGTTTTATGCATCTTTGGGCCTAAAGCCGCAGCTATGTATGCGTATACTTGGGGCCGAGGCCGCAACTTGTGCACATATACGTTGGGCCTGAGGCCGTAGTTTATTTGTTTAGATAAACATGTTGTTCATCATTCAGAAGAGGGAGTATTCATATCCTTATTTTCTTTGTTCAGTTCAGTTATCAGTTATCATTTCAATTATCAATTATCATTTCAGTTATTAGTTATCAGTTTATCAGTTATTATTTCAATTTCAGTTTCAGTAGTTATCATTTTAGTTATCAGATATTAATTATAACTTCAGTTACCAATTCTCAATTTAGTTTCAGTTTCAGCATTTATAGCTCTTTCTTTAAGTTGTTTTACATATAAGCGCAATTCAAATGTATTGACGTCCCTTTTTGGCCGAGGCCTGCATCTCACAATGCAAGTAATGATTTATAGGTTGACGATTCAGAGCACTAGGATTTTCGTACCAGCTATTTGGTGACCCCTAGTTCTTTCGGGGCATTATCATTACTTCACAATATTTTAGAAATTTATGGATAGTCAGTGTTTTCAGTACTTCATTAGAGGCTTCATAGACTAGAGTAACAGTTAGATACAATCACAAGATTTTCATGTTAAGCTATGTTGGCTACAGATATGTTTTAGATTAATATTAGTATTTCTGCACTTGATTTATATCATTCAGACTTTCAGTATATCAGCATGTGCTAGTTTATCTTCCGCATTCAGTATGTTATGATATCACATGTTGATTCAGACTAACCAGTTCGTTCGCTCGATCACATGTAGTCAGGCACCGGGTGCCGTGTTACGTCCAGGCCCAGGTTCAGTGCGTGAAATCTATCCGTAATATTAGCTTGTGATCATTAAATGCTTCAACTATTGAGCCTCCAAGTTGTCAATAGTTGCCTCATGCCTTTGTATTTACAGTTCTTTCTTATTATTGTATTCCAAGAGGCACATTAACATATCTTTGATCTCTTTTAGGTCAACATTTAAAGGTTTTTTTTTTTTTCTGTTAACTTCAAAAGAAAAAGTAGAACCATCATAATAAATAGTTGCGGGAGGATAAGAAGTATAAGCATAACCACAAAATTGACCATCTTGACCACCACACACATTCCACGAATAAGATTGAGTTGGTGCACATAATTCAGTTTCGAAATTTTTTTGATAATTTTGCCACGAGTGGTTTCCTTCACAATATGTATGAGGATCAAAAGTGAATTACCAACACCAACTCTCATAATTAAAAGATGTCATACTTCTCGAATCAAGAAGTAGAACAAAATAAAATTAATAAAACAAAACAAAACAAAATACAAGTTCAAACTTGAAATCTAGCAATATATACAGCTACAACTACACTGTTAGTTTCCTCGCAACAACGACAAAATTTGATTACGCCCAACTCTAGTCCTAAAAAGGATAAGCGATCGCTGCAAATATAATCTGATCTATGAGTCTGGAGTCGAATCTCACAGAGAACTAAGATTTTCACTATAACTGTTCAATATCTCTAAGAATGCAAGTTCGAACAATTCCTAAGTTATAAAGATTGCTATTTTTATTTTAAACTAATTGACTAGCAACTATTAAGAGCAGTAAAAATTATTAACTAAGGAGGCAAAGAGGTGGAGACAAGATTAAGGAGGCCTAGAGTTATGATCTACCTAATTGTCGGAATTCTTCCTACTACCCCTCCTATAATTTTGTCTTAGTATTCTCTACTGATCGTGAGCATTTCAGGTATCGTAATTCTCTTACGAGCAACTACAACAATTTACTCTCTCTCTCTCTCTCTCTCTCTCTATATATATATATATATATATATATATATATATATATATATATATATATATTCTCTCGAACTATGCTAGCTGGCATTATCTTATCACTCACTATGATCACGTCAAGACTTTGTTATTCTTAAACCCACCTTTAAACCCGCTGTAATGATTTCTCACATACGTTAGGAGTGACATTGTTTAACAACCACTTAAATATATACCATTTCCCAAGAAATACATACTAGATGTGCACAATCAATTGAGAACTCTTCAATCAACTAAAATAAGCACGTATTTAAACAAGTAGAAAAACTCAAAGGCTTAATTGTATAAAAACGTAGCAAGAATTCATCCTCCAAAAGGTTTGATATTTTGATATTTGATAAGTAATAAAAACATATTTACCAAAAAAAAAAAAAACGAATTCATCCTCCAAAAGGTTCTATCAAAACCCTAGATAAGAAATTAGCTAATCATGTTATTATGTAAAAATATAACACTAGAATTCATAACAATGGAAAAATAAAATGAAAGAGAAAGAAACATGAAGTTGAATCCTTCTTCTTGCTCCCAGCGTGTTCTTGCCTCTCCAAAGTCTTCTCCCCTCAAAGCAAATGGCTAACTATCATATTTATATCAAGTAGGGTTGAGTTTGGGCAGGTTTGGCTTCTCCTAATTCGGATTGAAGAAGCTGATTTCTTCTGCTCCTGTCACGACCCAAAATTTCACCTATTGTGATAGCGCCTATCTTAATGCTAGGAGAGCCGACAACCTCAATAAACCATAATTTCCTTTAAGTTTGAAAACACAATACTTAGATTTAATAGAAAATCCCACAAATACTGATACAAATACGCTCCCAAAATTCGGTCCAAAAGATAACATAGCTTGACTGATAAAACACTGTTTGGAAATATAGAACAGTACAAACAACTGAAAGAAAAGAGAGACAAGATCTGCGGATGCCAAGCAGCTACCTCGATAGTCTCCAACAGATAAATCCACATATCTAGCAACCACCGTATCCGGAAGTACCTAAATCTGCAAACGAAGTGCAGAGTGTAGTATGAGTACAACCGACCCCATGTACTCAATAAGTAACAAGATTAACCTTTAAGCTGAAAGTAGTGACGAGCTCAACAGGTACAATTTAGTATAAATATAACGGTACAGAAATGGAGGCATGCTTTCAAATTCAACAGTTAAACTCAGTACAAGTAAAGTAGATCAATTCTGAATGATATAAGAAATATGACATCTCTATATCTACATGCCAATATGCACCTCAGTGGAAACCTCGTGTACTCACAATCTCAAAATACTCAATCACTCAGTACTGTATATGGCCAATCCAGCCCAGGGAAGATCCATCCCATATATATACATACATTAACTGACAGTTAGTCACTCAATACTGTATAAGGCCAATCCAGCCCAAAAATATAAATGCTTCGGGCAAGATCCATGCCTAGGGAAGATCCATCCCTAAGATAAATAAATAAATAAGGCAACGCCATGCCTTGGGAAGTCCATCCCAAACATAAACATCAACTGCGCTCACTGCGGGGGTGCAGACTCCGGAGGGGCTCCTTCAGCCCAAGCGCTATATAAAGCCAACACGACCTACTGCGACGTGCAGTTCGATCCCATAATAGTAAAGCCTATAAAGCCTGCTACGGCGTACAGCCCCGATCCATATAATAATAATATATATAAAGCTAATATGGCCTGCTGCAGCGCGTAGCTCGATCCCATAAATATCCTCAGAATGGATTAACATGACTGAGTATGAAATGTACATTTTAAAACAATTAATTCAACAGCAACACGACCCTGTGGGTCCCAAAATATCGGCACATAGCCTAAACATGATCTTTAATACGAGGTTCAGCTTAATTTCTCTAACACGTAGGGAACATGTGAATAATTACATGATTATTTGATTATGCAACTCTACGAAATTAATTAAGTCACAATTTCTATGGTGCACGCCCACACGACCGTCACCTAGCATGTGCATCACCTCCTAGCAATTGGTATAACACAAAATTCAGAGATTCATACCCTCAGAACAAAGTTTAGAAATGTTACTTACCTCAAATCGTGTAATTCTTTATTCTAATATGCCTTTGCCTCGTGAATCGGCCTTCAAACGTCTCGAATCTAGTCACAATTAATTCGATACAGTCAACACAAACCATAGGAATAAATTTCATATGAAAATATTAATTTTCCAACAAAATTCGAAATTCAACTCAAAAATCGTTAGTGGGGCCCACATCTCGAAACCCGATAAAAGTTATAAAATATGAACGCCCATTCAACCACGAGTCCAACCATACCAAATTTACCAAATTTTGATATCAACTCGACCTTCAAATCCCCAAATCTTATTTTCAAATCCCTAGGCCAGAACTCTCGAATTACACCTCAAAAACACGTAATCTAGTCGGAATAATTGATAATAATTCAATATTATTGACCAACTATGATCACAAGTGACTTACCTCAAGATTTCCCGTGAATTCTCTTTGAAAAAGCGCCTCAACCCGTGTTGGAAATGTCCAAAATGCCAAAATCCTGCAACCCTTCTGTTTTTATTCTGTCCAGGGCTTTGCGCTTTTGCGAAATTTTTAACTGCATCTGTGGTCTTGTAGATGCGAGGTCCTGCCCGCTTCTGCGTCTCCTTTCGCTTATGCGGACAGTAGTCCGCTTCTGCGGTCCAGTGCCCTTCTTAGCCCAGGCCACATCTACGACCAATTTGTCGCTTCTGCGAGGTTTCGTCCGCTTCTGCGGACCTCATGCTTCTGCAACGCCAGGCTCACTTCTGCGAGCTCGCACCTGCGAGAAAATGTCCGCAGGTGCGATTGCTCCAGAAGGCAAAATTTTCAGATTTCCTCTAAGTCCAAATTTGATCCGTTAACTATCCGAAACTCACTCGAGGTCCCCGGGACCTCAACCAAATACACCAACAAGTCCTAAAACATCATATGAACTTAGTCGAAGCCTTAAATCACATCAAACAACGCTAAAAACGCGAATCATACCCCAAATTCAAGCTTAATGAAAACTAACAAATTTCAACTTCTACATTCGATGCCGAAACCTATCAAATCAAGTCTGATTGACCTCAAATTTTGCACACTAGTCATAAATGACATAACAGACCCATGAAAATTTTCAGAACTGGATTCCGACCTCGATATCAAAAGTCAACTCCCCAGTCAAACTTCCAAACTTAAATTTCCTACTTTAGCCATTCCAGGCCTAATTTAACTACGAACTTCCAAATAATTTTTTCGCACGCACTCTTAAGTCCAAAATCACCATATGGAGCTATTGGAATCATCAAAACTCTATTCCGGGATTGTTTACACATAAATTAATATCCGATCAACTATTTCAACTTAAGCTTTAAATCTTGGAACTAAGTGTTTCAATTCATTCTAAAACCTCCCCGACAAGTCACATAACAATTGTAAAGCACAAAATGAGCCGTAAATGGGGGACGGGGCTGTAATACTCAAAACGACCGGTCGGGTCGTTACATTCTCCCCCTCTTAAACAAACGTTCGTCCTCGAACGAGTTTAGAACTATACCTGGAGTCTCAAATAGGTGTGGATATTTGCTCCGCATCTCCTGCTCAGTCTCCCAAGTAGCTTCTCCCACTGGCTGGCCTCTCCACTGCACTTTCTCTGAAGCTATGTTCTTTGGTCTCAACTTTCGAACTTGCTGGTCCAAAATGGCCACCGGCTCCACATCATAAGTCAAATTAACATCCAACTGCACTGTACTGAATCCAAAACATGAGACGGATCTCCGACATACTTCCGGAGCATAGATACATAAAACACTGGATGAGCACCCGATAGACTAGGCGACAATGCAAGTTCATAAGCCACCTCTCCAATCCTTTTAAGTATTTCAAAAGGCCCAATATACCGAAGACTCAACTTGTCCTTCTTCCGAACCTCATAACACCCTTCATAGATGAAACTTGGAGTAGTACCTTCTCTCCTACCATGTAAGCAATATTGCAAACCTTTCGGTCGGCATAACTCTTCTGTCTGGACTGCGCCGTGCGAAGTCGATCCTGAATCAATTTAACCTTTGCCAAAGCATCCTGAACTAAATCAGTGCCCAATAGCCTAGCCTCACCTGGCTCAAGACAACCCACCATAGACCGACACAGTCTCCTATATAAAGCCTCATACAGAGCCATCTGAATGCTTGATTGGGAGCTATTATTATAGGCAACCTCTGCAAGCGGCAAAAACTGATCCCAAAAAACTCCAAAATCTATAACACAAGCATGAAACATATCTTCCAATATCTGAATAGTGCGCTCGGATTGTCCGTCCATCTGAGGGTGAAATGTTGTACTCAACTGTACCTATGTGCCTAACTCTCGCTGTACTGCCCTCCAAAACTATGATGTAAACTGCGTGCCCCGATTTAAAATGATAGATACTGGCATACCGTGAGGGCGAACGATTTCGCGGATATAAATCTCAGCCAACCGCTTCGAAGAGTAAGTAGTCCCAACTGGAATAAAATGCACGGACTTGGTCAACTGATCCACAATTACCCAAACAGCATCAAACTTCCTCAAAGTCCGTGGTAGTCCAATTATGAAGTCCATGGTTAATACGCTCTCATTTCCACTTCGGGATTTCAAGTCCCTAAAGCAATCCGTCCGATCTCTGATGCTCGTACTTCACCTGCTGACAATTTAAATACAGAGCTACAAACCCTACTTTATCTTTCTTCATTCTTCTCCACCAATAGTGCTGTCTCAAGTCTTGATACATCTTTGCGGTACCCGGATGAATGGAATACCGCGAATGGTGGGCTTCTTCAAGAATCAACTCACGCAGTCCATCTACATTTGGCACACAAATTCGACCCTGCATCCTCAACATCTATCATCTCCAATAGTAACATCTTTGGCATCACTGTGCTGAACTGTGTCCTTTAGGACAAACAAATGGGGATCATCATACTGGCGCTCTCTTATACGGTCATATAAAGAAGACCGAAAAACCACACAAGCTAGAACCCGACTGGGCTCTGAAACATCTAATCCCATGAACTGGTTAGCCAAGGCCTGAACATCAACTGCAATAAGCCTCTCACCAACAGGAATGAATGCAAGGCTACCCATACTCACTGCCTTTCTACTCAAGCCATCAGCTACCACATTGGCTTTTCCGGGATGATACAGAATAGTAATATCATAGTCCTTTAACAACTCCAACCATCTCCGCGGTCTCAAATTTAGATCTTTTTGTTTGAATAAATAGTGAAGACTCCAATGATCTGTAAATACCTCACAAGATACACCGTAGAGATAGTGCCTCCAAATCTTCAATGCATGAACAATGACTGCTAATTCTAAATCATGAACAGGGTAGTTCTTTATATGTGGCTTCAATTGGCGCAAAGCAGAAGCAATCACTCTACCCTCCTGCATTAAGACACCCAATACCGATCCGAGAAGCATTACAATACACTATATAAGAGCTTGAAACTGAAGGCAAAACTAGAACTAGAGTTGTGGTCAAGGCAAACTTGAGCTTCTGAAAGCTCTCTCACACTCATCCGACCACCTGAATGGAGAACCCTTCTAGGTCAATTTAGTTAAAGGCGATGCAATAGACGACAAGCCCTCCGCAAAGAGACGATAATACCCGGCCAAGCCGAGAAAATTCCGAATCTCAGTAGTTGAAGATGGCCTGAGCTAACTCTAAACTGCTTTTATCTTCTTCGGATCCTCCTTAATTCCCTCACTGGACACTATGTGTCCCAAGAATGCCACCGAACTAAGCCAGAACTCACACTTGGAGAATTTGGCATTAAAATTTTCCTCTCTCAGCCTCTGTAATACAATATTCAAGTGTCGTGTGTGTTCCTCCTGGCCACATGAGTACACCGGGGATGTCATCAATAAATATTACGACAAACAAATCAAGATATGGCTGGAATACACTATTCATCAAGTGTATAAATGCTACTAGGGCGTTGGTCAGGCCAAAAGACATCACGAGAAATTCATAGTGACCATAACGGGTCCTGAAGTTGGTCAAATAAATCATCAGTACGTGGCAAAGGATACGGGTTCTGAAGTTGGTCAAATAAATCATCAATACTTGTCGATGCACATTCGCATAGTACCGTCTTTCTTTTTCACAAATAGAACTGGTGCATCCCAGGCGACACACTAAGCCTAATAAACCCTTTATCAAGAAGTTCCTGAATTTGCTCTTTCAATTCGTTTAACTCAGTTGGTACCATACGATTCGGAGGAATAGAAATGGGCTGAGTACCTGGCACCAAGTCAATACCAAAATCAATATCCCTATCGGATGGCATATACCCGGCAGGTCTGCAGGAAATACATCTGGAAAGTCCCGCACTACCGATACAGAATTAATGGTAGGAATGTCTGCATCAACATCTCGCACAAAGGCCAAATATGACAAACACCCCTTCCCAACCATATGTTGGGCCTTCAAATAAGAAATTACCCTACTGGGAACATAATTTAGGAAACCTCTCCACTCGACCTTCGGCAATCTCTGTATCACCAAGTTACGATTTTTGCGTGACAGTCTAGAATAGCATGACATGAAGACGACCAATCCATACCCAAGATATACATTGAAATCAACCATACTAAGCAATAAGATATTTATTCTAGTCTCCAATCCCCCAATAGTTACCACACATGACCGTTACACACGGTCCACAATAATGGTATCGCCCACCGGCATATATACACGAACAAGTGAAACTAAGGACTCACAGGGCATATCCAGATAACGAACAAAATATGATGATACATACGAATATGTGAAACCAAGGTCAAATAATATAGTAGCTTCCTTGTGGCACACTGAGACAATACTTGTGATCACTACATCTGAAGCAACATCATCTGGCCTGGCAGGAATAGCATAGAATCGGGCCTGATCGTCACCTGATCGACCTCCCCCTCTTGGGCGACCCCTAACTGACTGAGCCCCACCCCGAGCTAGCTGGGGCGGTGGTGAAGCAACTGGTGCAGGAGTCGTAGCATGACTCCTCTACTGAACTGGACCTCACGAAAGGCGAGGACAATATTTCCTCACATAACCCAGCTCTCCACACTCATAGCAATCCCTCTCGAAAAATGGTGGCGGACCTCGAGAACCAGAATAACTACCAGAAGAACTTGGTACAAATGAACCCTAAACTGATGGTGCACGAGATGAAATCTGAGCTGGAAGTGCACTAAGACAAGACTGACACGGTCGAGCACTATATGAACCATGGCTAGCTAATGCGCCACAATGAGATGGACGAGCCATCTGAGCGGGCCTATAAGGTCGACCCCTGCTGTGATAGGGCTGTCCCCCAGAAGGAACACCGCTGGAATTACCCGGACCACGAGACCTCTTGCCTCCCTCTCCTCAAGCTCCTGAGTACAGACCATTTCAAGCCATCGAGCACTGTCAACCACCTCATCGAATTTAGCACCTTCTATATTTCCCAGAGTCGTAACAAAACAGAACTGCTGGTTGAGGCATTAATGAACCTCATGATCGTCTCTCTCTAAGTGGAAACCAACCAAACCGCATGACGATCCAATTCTGAAAATCGCATCTCATCACGGACATGTCCTCCTAACATAAATACTCGAACTGCTTGCGCAGTTCCTCTCTGCGGGTCTGTGGCACAAACTTCTCCAGAAATAATACGGAGAACTCATGCCATGAAAGTGGTGCTGCACCAACTAGTATGCTTCTCTCATAAGTCTCCCACCATCTGAAGGCTGCTCCGGTTAGCTGAAAAGTAATAAATGAGACCCCACTAGCCTCTAGAATACAAGCTGTACGAAGCATCCGCTGGCAACTGTCCAAGAAATCCTGAGCATCCTCTGACTCAGTTCCACTGAAAGTTTGAGAACAGAGTCTCCCAAACCTCTCTAATCTCTTCTGCTCCTCATCATTCATAATAGGACCCACCTGGGCCTGAGCAGCTGCAACCGACTGGACTGGTAGTGCCCTCGGTATCTGAAATACCTGCACTACCTGCTTTGGAGTACGGGCGACACGAGTATGAGTACCTCCCCCGACCTGAGAAGTAGCTGGTGCGCTCTGAGCCGAAACCACCTGAGCAAGGCCAGTGCAAATAGTTAATATCTGGGTCAAAGCCTCCTAAAGGGATGGAATCATAATAGGCACAGTTAGTGCCTGAGCTGGCCCCGCCGGCTCAACTATATCTGGAAGCTACTCCTGAGGTGGGGCAACTGGTGGTTCTACAGGTACTGCTCCAACGGCTGTACGAGCTACACCTCGACCCCTACCATGGCCTCGGCCTCTTCCGGCCCTAATTGGAGGCACTGGTGGTTGACTATCCGATCCGGTAGTACGTGTCCTCATCATCTGTGAGAGAATAGAATAACAAAAATTTAGTTTCTGGAATCAACAAATCCGCACGACAAAATATAAGAAACTGAAATTTTCCTAAGGGTTCGGCAGCCTCTCGAAGATAAGTACAGACGTCTCCATACCGATCCGCAAGACTCTACTAAACCTGCTCATGACTCATGAGACCTATGTAACCTAGGCTCTGATACCAACTTATCACGACCCAAAATTTCATATGTCGCGATGGCACTTATCTTAATACTAGGCAAGTCGACAACCTCAATAAACCATAATTTCCATTAAGTTTGAAAACACAATACTTAGATTTAGTAGAAAATCCCACAAATACTGATACAAATACGCTTCCAAAACCCGGTATCACTGAGTATATGAGCATCTAAAAGTTAACATAGCCTGACTGATAAAACATTATATGGAAATATAAAACAGTACAAATAACTGAAAGGAAAGAGAGAAAAGGTCTGCGGATGCCAAGCAGCTACCTCGATAGTTTCCAACAGATAAATTCGCAAATCTAGCAACCGCCATATCCGGAAGTACCTGGATCTGCACACGAAGTGCAGAGTATAGTATGAGTACAACTGACCTCATGTACTCAATAAGTAAGACTAACTTTTGGGCTGAAAGTAGTGACAAGCTCAACTGGTACAGTCCAGTACAAAAGTAACAATATGGAAATAGAGGCATGCTTTCAAATTCAATAGTGAAACTCAGTACAAGTAAAGTAGATCAATTCTGAATGATATGAGAAACATCTCTATATCTACATGCCCATGCTGTATGTGATACACCTCAGTGGAAACCTCATGTGCTCACAATCTCAAAATACTCAATCACTCAGTATTGTATATGGCCAATCCAGCCCAGGGAAGATCCATCCCATATATATACATACATCAACTAACAGTTAGTCACTCAATACTGTATAAGGCCAATCCAGCCCAAAAATATAAATGCTTCGGGCAAGATCCATGCCTAGGGAAGATCCATCCCTAAGATAAATAAATAAATAAGGCAACGCCATGCCTTGGGAAGTCCATCCCAAATATAAACATCAACTGCGCTCACTGCGGGGGGTGCAGACTTCGGAGGGGCTCCTTCAGCCCAAGCGCTATATAAAGCCAATACGACCTACTGCGGCGTGCAGTTCGATCCCATAATAGTAAAGCCTATAAAGCCTGTTGCGGCGTACAGCCCCGATCTATATAATAATAATATATATAAAGCCAATATGGCTTGCTGCAGCGCGTAGCACGATCCCATAAATATCCTCAGAATGGATTAACATGACTGAGTATGAAATGTACATTTTAAAATAATTAATTCAACAGCAACACGACCCTGTGGGTCCCAAAATACCGGGACGTAGCCTAAACATGATCTTTAATAAGAGCTTAAATTCATTTTCTCTAACACGTAGGGAACATGTGAATAATAACATGATTCTTTGATTATGCAACTCTACGAAAATCAATTAAGTCACAATTTTTATGGTGCACGTCCACATGCCCGTCACCTAACATGTGCGTCATCTCCCAGCAATTGGTATAACACAAAATTCAGGGATTCATACCCTCAGAACCAGGTTTAGAAATGTTACTTACCTCAAACCGCGTAATACTTTATACCAATATGCCTTTGTCTCGCGAATCGGCCTCCGAATGTCTCGAATCTAGTCACAATTAATTCGATACAGTCAACACAAATTATAGGATTTAATTTCATATGAAAATACTAATTTTCCAACAAAATCCAAAATTCAACTCAAAAATTATTAGTGGGGCCCACATCTCGGAACCCGACAAAAGTTACCAAATATGAACGTCCATTCAACCACGAGTCATACCAAATTTACCAAATTTCCATCAACTCGACCTTCAAATTCTCAAATCTTATTTTCAAATCCCTAGGCCCAAACTCTCAAATTACACCTCAAAAACACGTAATCTAGTCGGAATAATCGATGATTATTCAATATTATTGTCTAACAATGATCACAAGTGACTTATCTCAAGATTTCCTGTGAATTCTCTTTCAAAAATCGCCTCAACCCGTGTTGGAAATGTCCAAAAATGCCAACTGTTTTTATTCTGTCCAGGGATTTTCGTTTCTATGTAATTTTTAACCACATGTGCGGTCTCGCAGATGCGAGGTCCTGCCTGCTCTGCGGCTCCTTTCGCTTATGTGGACAGCAGTCCGTTTCTACGGACTCGCTTCTACGAAGAAGCGTCCGCTTCTGCGGTCCAATGCCCTTCTTAGCCTAGGCCGCATCTGCGACCAATTTGTCGCTTATGCGGTCGCACTTCTACGAGGTTTCGTCCATTTCTGCGGACCTCATGCTTCTGCAATTCCAGGCTCGCTTGTGCGAGCTCGCACTTGCGAGAAAATGTCTGCAGGTGTGATTACACCAGAAGGCAAAATTTTCATATTTCCTCTAAGTCCAAATTTGATCCGCTAGCCATCGGAAACTCACCCAAGGCCCTCGGGACCTCAACCAAATACACCAACAAGTCTTTAAACATCATACGAACTTAGTCGAAGCCTCAAATCACATCAAACAACGCTAAAAACACGAATCATACCCCAATTTAAACTTAATGAAAACTAACAAATTTCAACTTCTATATTCGATGCCGAAACCTATCAAATCAAGTCCGATTATCCTCAAATTTTGCACACAAGTCATAAATGACATAACAGACCTATGAAAATTTTCAGAACTGGATTCCGACCCCGATATCGAAAAGTCAACTCCTCGGTCAAACTTTCAAACTTAAATTTCCTACTTTCGCTATTCCAAGCCTAATTTAACTATGAAATTCCAAATAATTTTTCTGGACACAATCCTAAGTCCAAAATCACCATACGGAGCTATTGGAATCATCAAAACTCTATTCCGGGGTCGTTTACACATAAGTCAATATCCGGTCAACTTAAGCTTTAAATCATGGAACTAAGTATTCCAATTCTTTCTAAAACCTCCTCGACAAGTTTCATAGCAACTGTAAAGCACCAAAATGAGCAGTAAATTAGGGAAGGGGGTTGTAATACTCAAAACGACCGACTGGATCATTACAGCTCTGGTCCCGGTCTGGTGAAGCGAACCTCGCTTTGCTATCCAAGATTTCTCTCTTAAGCTTTTCTTTCGCCAATTTTTTTTTATTTGATTTTTTTTCCGGGCAAATTTGTTCCAACACGTGAGAAACAAGTAATGAACATATTTTCACTTCAAAAAATTATATGAATATGCAAATATACGAAAAAAATATGCATTTTTCACCCTTTATCAACAGTGAAAGAGAAGTGTGATGTAATTAGTGCTAACAAAATGCTGCAACTTAGGCACAATTAAGTTGGGCATGTTATCTTATCCAAAAATAAATTAATGGTCAAAAGCACCAAAAAATACAAAGATGGCAGCAAAGACTAATACATTAATTCCATATCCATGGGATAAATATTGTTTTTCTATTCTATCGTCATGAAATTTTATGTATTTCTTACTTCTAAGTTTGATAAATTTTGGATGACCCTTTTCTGTATTTGCTTTATAATTCATCAAGTATTGATCCAACCAATAAAAATCCGTCAAGCGCACTGTCAAAATTGCAACACTGTGATACAATCGGCATTCGGCAATGGCCTAATAAACTGCAAATTGGAACCAACAATATATTAACAATAATATACCATTAAAGAATATACACACATAATTCAACACATGTCATTATAATTTGAATCCAACCGTTGTACCTGTTTATTTCAATAGCTAACGTGTTGCAACTGTTACATTCTTTTGTTGGAATAGAAAAATAGATATTTAATAGAAAAGTGAGAGAAAAAAGCAAAAAAAATAACAAAAAGATAAATATCTTTCCAAGCATTAGAGAGTGCCATATGAGATTTCCAAAGCGCAAGTTTATATTATGTATAGATTTTGATAAGTATTATATAATGTACGCAAGGGTAGCTTAGTCTTTTATATGTATCTATTCACTATAAATACTCCACTATACATGTATTTCACATTATTAATAACATACACTGTTACATGGTATCAGAAGTATAGGTCTCTTGCTTGTTGTCCTCTCCTATTGTAAATTCATGTCTTCCTCTCCTTTCTCTCATTCTGTCACTTTTTCACACGTTTCTACTATTAATACTTTTATGTCTTCTCCTCCTTCACACTTTGTAATTTCTATCCGCTCTTAATCCTACTTTTTAACAATGAATTCAACTTGATTCCAGTGTATTAACTTGGATTCAAGCAACAATATTTTAAGAGATTCCTCAAGCTATTTGGCATCGAAATCACTCACTCACTTCTAGAAGCATGGATAGAAATTAAACGTTTGTTTCGTGATCAAGTGAATTCTCGAACTCTTCAATTGAAAAAGTTCAATTTTATAATCTCAAAAAAAGATGATCTCTCTATCAATGATTATGTTTACTGTTTAAAATCTATTTCGGATACCCATATATCCTTTGAAAATCCTATTTCTGTGACTGACCTTGTCCTTCAAATCCTATCCGGTCTTCCTCCAGACTACATGTCTGTAAGTACCTCTATTTCTACTAGAGTTCCACTTACCTCTTCAGTTGAAACTCGATCTCCTCTCTTTCTCCATGAATCCCAATTGAACAACTTCTCCAAACAATTTTTGACTTTTTCCCTACAACACTTGTTGTCAAGCAACAATCTTTACCTCATGGTCGTCTGCATGGCAGACACCAAAATGGTGGTCAAAACTCTATTACTGGTCGTGGAAGGGGTCAACAAAAATCATGGGTCTCACAAGAACTTCTCTCCTTCATCGTCACACTATTCTCCTCGCCCGTACTCTCCTTCTATTTTAGGACCAACACCTTCAACCTTCCTTCCCTATTTTCCTAACTCTACGCCTAGGCATACGTTTGTCCAGTGTCAAATTTGTCTTCAACCCAATCATTCTGCCCATGAATGTCCATCTCTTAATTCTTAGGCATACTTCTCTGATCTTCAGTCTTCCGCTTCAAATCATTCATTTGTTTCTCCTGGTGCTACACATTGTGTGCTTGACACTGGGACCTGATCTCATATGACTCCAAAATGCAGGAAATCTTTCTTTTGTTTCTTCATACACTGGTTCTGATAGGGTTGTTGTCGGTAATGGTTCTTAATTTCCTATCTCATTTACTGGTAATGGTGCTATCTCTACTCTGTCTTCTTTATTTTCTCTTAATAATGTTCTTATTGTTTTCAATCTTTCTACTTAATTACTTAGTGTTCGCAAGTTTAATAAATGTTCAATTGAATTTGATTCTTGTGATTTTTCTATTAAGGATATCAAGAGGAAAAAAACTCTTCTCAAGTGCAATAGTCTCGGGCCCTTATATTCTTTCTCCTCCTTAATTGGTGATATTGCTTCTAAAGACTTTGTTGCAGTGTATCTCTCTACAGTTCTATGGCATTAACATGTAGACATCCAAGTCGTGCAAATCTAGCTCGATTAGTTAGACAAAATAAATTTTCTTGTTCGTCTTTAAATAATTTAGATTCACTATGTAACGCTTGCCAACTCGGCAAGCACCAAAAACTTCCATCAGTGAAATCTCAATCTTGTACTACTTTTTCTTTTGAATTAATACATAGTGATATTTGGACCTCTCCTATTGCCCCATTTACTAGTTTTTATTATTATATTCTTTTCTTGATGATTTTACTAAGTTTTTCTAGGTCTTTCCTATTAAACAAAAATGTGAGGCATTTCAAAAATTTATACATTTTCATTCTTATATCTCAAATCAATTTTCGACGAAGATTAAAATGTTGCAATGTTATGGAGCTGCTGAGTTGTGCCGCTTGGTTCCTTTTATGCCTTTCTAAATGACAATGGTATTACTTTACGAATTTCGTGTCCACATACTCATCAACAAATGGAAAAGCTGAACGTATGCATCGTACTATTTTAAATATGATTTGTTCTTTACTCTTTCATGCTTCACTTCCTCCTACATTTTGAGTTGAAGCTCTTCACGCAGTTGTCCACATTTTAAATATTCTACCCTCTTGTAAAATTAATTTTAGGACTCCTTTTGAACTTCTTCTTGGTAAGTCTCCAACCTATGATCATTTACGGGTGTTTGGTTGTTCTTGTTATCCTAATCTTCGTAATTATTTTTCCCATAAATTAAGTCCCTTGTCTAAACATTGTATATTTCTTGCTTATCCGTCAAATTATATGGAATTTAGATATTTTGATCCAATCACGAACAAAGATTATATTTCTAGACATGTTCGTTTTAATGAGAGCTTCTTTCCTTATCCTTTTTTAGATCTTCTACATCACCCGTTAATTCCTCCAACTCACCATTTCAAACTCCATTAATTTCAGCACTTATCCACTTCCACATTTCTCTCCTCCTTTAGTTATTCCCCGCTATAATTTAAATTTTTTTTGCATTCTTTATCTATTAGAAACCTACATACGTGTCCAATTAAATCACGTCATACACATTCTCCAACTTCAAGGATGAGTTCTACTCCTGATACTCCTCAACAATCAATTTTCAATTTGTATCAATATACACATTCTTCTTATCAAAATCTTTCCTCTCCTCCTGCACCAATAATATCTCCAATTTCAAATGCATCAAATTGCGACCCTAAGACTCCTTCTTCCTTTAGACTTTTCAACCCCTCTTATGTATCTCTATCACGTCATCTGGATAAATCTTATCCTTTAGACCAAATCCTTCTCATGTTAATTCCTCTACGCTTCCCTCATCAGTATCTAATTCAAATCAATTTCCTCTTCTCTCTTCTCTTAACTCAAAGCTCCCTTCATCCAAATAACATCACATGATCGCACGTGCTCAAATCGGTAGTCTTAAGCCACAAATACTTCCTTCACTTTTTTCTGATATTTCCTCACTCCCATCCGAACCATCTTCTTTTAAGGAAGCTAATATAAATCCAAATTGGAGATGAGCAATGGCCGAATACTATAATGCTTTTGTGACTAATAATACTTGGGATTTTAGTCTTACATCCTGTAAATGTAAATATAATTAGTTAGCGTTAGTTCTATAAGTTTAAATAAAAATTATATGGTTTTCTTAAGTGTTTTAAAGCACTTTTACTAGCTCAAGTGTATAAACAACAATCTAAACTAGACTATGATCAAACATTTAGTCATTGGTGAAACCAGTCACCATACGCATTGTCCTTGCTCTTGCTGCGTCTAAGGGTTGGTTAATTCACCAACTAGATTTTAGGAATGCCTTGTTACATGGCACTCTTAATGAAGTGGTATATATGAAATAGCCTCCATGCTTTGTTCACCCAAACTTTCCAAACCATGATTGTCGGTTGATCAAAGCTCTTTATGACTTAAAACAGGCCCCAAGGGCATGGTTTCATCGGTTTAATTCTTTTCTTCTTTATCATGGATTTAAAAAAAGTAAATTAGATTGTTCTCTTTTCGTCTACAACACTACAACTGATATTGCTATTTCACTTCTCTATGTTGATGACATTCTTGCACTGCATCTTCCTCATCTTTGTTTTCCTCTTTGATTCTATTATTTTATGGCTTGAATTATTTTCTTATATTTTTAGGAAACCCATAATCCCTATAGGTTAGGAAAACCCCATTGTTCTAATAGATTTGGAAATGGAATACTTATTGTCCTTGTCAAATTGAAAATCTTTTTCTTGAAGGTTTGAGACTATTTGGGATCTATATATAGGAATTATAGTTGGGGATTCTATATATTATATTGTGCTTTTCTTCTCATTCATAGTGAAAAATTCTCTCTACTTCTTCCCCTAGGATTAGGCTTAGCCGAATCTCATCAAATCCTTGTGTTGATTTTTGTTTTCTATTTGCTTTGTCTATGATTTTGTGCTAGTTAACCTATGATCTTCCGCAATAATTGGTATCAGAGCAAGGTTCGGATTTTCACACATATCATAGGGTTAAGTTGTCTTCATCATCTTCAACGAAGACGAAGTAGAGAAATTGACGGGGGTTCTAGTTTCAGTCTATGAAAGATTAGGATGAAATCGTCCCTGGTATTACAAGGGTTATAGAAGGGAATTGATGAGGATTTTCTTGAAGAGATGAAAGAGACAGAGAAGGAAGACCAGAAGGAGAGGGCTTTGGGCGCGATCTTCATGAGCGTTACAGATAACGTTCTTTGGGAAATTGCTGAAGAAACTTCTGCAGCAACGACATTGAAGAAGTTGGAAGATTTATATTCTAATAAATCGTTGAAAAACCGTCTCTAACTGAAAAAGAGGTTATACAATCTCCGTATGAATGAAGGTACACCTGTTAAACTCACATTAATGAGTTTAATTCAATTATAATGGACCTGAAAAATGTGGATATCAAAATTTAGAGTGAGGATCAGGCCTTGATTGTGTTATGTTCTTTATCATCGTCCTATGATATTTTTGCCGATACGCTGCTATATGGGAAATACGACATTTTAATGGAAGATGTTAGTTATACAGTAAAATCTAAAGAGTTGAAAACGAGTTTTCCAAATAGGAGAATTGAGGGCGGGGGCCTTATGAGTAGAGGAAGAACACAACAAAAGGATTTTTACAGAAAAAAATTAACTGCCAGATCAAAGTCTAGAGCAAGGAAGCAAAATTGTTATGAGTGCGGGGAGCAAGATCACTACAACAGAGATTGTCCTAAGCTGAAAGAGAGAATAGGAAAGCAGAAAATAGATACTTCGGCAAATATTAATGATGCTGGTAATAATTCTGATGATAGTGACTATGTTAGGGAAGTTTGTGCTGTGAGTTCTAATCATGGGCAGAATTTGAGGGTTCTTGATTCTGGTGCTACTTTTTACATGTGTCCACACAAAAATTAATTTGCAACTTACAAGCAGATGAGTGGGACCGTCTATATGGGAGATGATAATCCATTATCAATAGAGGAGATTGGTAATATTAGATTGAGAATGCGAATTACCAGAAACATTGAGTGTTGGCATGTTCCTCCGATAAAGAGAAATTTGATTTCCCTTTCGACTTTGAATAATCAAGGGTATAAGTTTTACTCCGAGAATGAAATACTTAAAGTGTGTAAAGGCTCTATGGTACTCATGAAGGATAAACTGCATTCTAAATTATATCATCTTCAGGCCAGTGTAGTTGAAGGGGAAGCTGCTGTAACTTCTGGACAAAGTGATCACAATCAATCTCAATTGTGGCACTTGCGACTTGGTCATATGAGTGACAAGGAATTGTCTTTGTTGAGCAAGCAGAATTTGCTGGATGAGGAATTGTCTTGCATCTATCCCGTCAAAACCCTATCTTCTTCGTTGATAACCTTATTTGCTTATTCCTTGTCTTGATAGTCACTAGTCAATATCTTTAGATTCTTCGTTAAACTTAAGTATTAATCAAATAAATCTCAACTGTTGATCCTCCTGGATAGCAATCAAGCTAGAAACTACGAGAATACTGTTTAAATCCAATGCATGTGGATACGATATTATACTATACTATCTTGATTAGTGAGATAATTTAAGTGTGTGTTTTGCGCTAGTCACTGGACAGTCAGAGGGAGAAGGCAATAGCAGATTTAGATCATGGTGTCAGTGACCGCATAGAGCTAGAAATTGAATCTCCTTTAGCTCTGCCCAGTAGTTCTAAAATATAGGAAGTGGAGGAGGTGCAAAATGTTTATCAGGATGATAATTTTGATGCACCTGCGCAACAACAACCATATAGCATTGCAACAGGAAAAGAGAAGAGAATGATTAACCGAACGCAAAAGTTTGCAAACGTAGTTGATGAGAATCTTCTTGGATATACAAATCAGGTGGATTTGCTTTGGCAGTTGCAGAGACTGTTGATGAGTTTGAGTGTTATAGCTATCCAGAAGCTATTTCGAGTATATAACCAAATCCACATAATAGTGTTATGGCTAAAGAGATTGAGTCTTTTAACAAGTTTAGGCGTTGCCTAGACTTAGTTAATGTGTGCAGAAATGGGTAGAGCCCTTGTGAAGACTGAGGGCAAGGTAGAGAGATGTTGTTCCTGTTGATGAAGAGAATTCAAGCCAAGGGGAAGAATTATTATTTTGTGGCTTGAATTATTTTCTTGTATTTTTAGGAAACTCATAATCCCTATAGGTTTGGTAAAACCCATTGTTCTAATAGATTTGGGAAAGAAAAATTTATTGTCCTTGTCAAATTGGAAAACTTTTCTCTTATATGCTTAAGACTATTTGGGATCTATATATAGGGATTGTAGTTGGGGATTCAATAGATTTTATTGTACTTTTCTTCTCATTCATAGTGAAAAACTCTCTCAGCGTCTGTCCCGAGGATTGGACTTAGTCGAACCTCGTTAAATCCTTGTGTTGATTTTTCTTCTCTATTTGCTTTGTGTGTGATTGTGTGCTAGTTAATCCATGATCTTCCGCAACAGATTCATACACTTAAATCAAAATTTTCTATGAATGGTTTAGGACGAATTAATTATTTCCTTGGTATTTTTGTCATACCACGAGAGGGTATTACTTTCTTTGTCAATCTAAGTATATTAAAGATCTTCTTCACCATGCTAATCTTCTGTGTTCAAAACCTATTTCCACTCCCATTTCTCCTAAAAACTCATTACATACTATTAATTCTCCTTCTTTTTCTGATCCTACACTTTATTGTAGTCTTGTTGGTGGACTTTAATACTTAACATTTACTCGTCCTGATATTGCTTTTGTGGTCAATCAAGTTTTCAAGTTCATGCACTCACCTTTGGTTATTCACTACACTACTGTAAAACGTAAATTACTGTATTTAAATAGCTCCCCATCTCATGGGTTGTTTATCAGTGATGGCTCTATTGACTGTCTTGAAAGCTAAAGTGATGCATATGGGTAAGTTGTCCATCAACTCGACGTTCTACCTCAGCATTTTATCTTTTTCTTAGGCCTAATCTTGTTTCTTGGTTATCTAAGAAACAAAATGTTGTTTCCCGATCCAATGCTGAAGCTGAGTATCGCTTAATTACTCATGTCGTTACTAAAGTGACGAGCACAAAACCGAGGTATAAAACTCAGGCTCGCTAGTCAAAGATAGTATAGTGTTAGATTGTCTCCATAGGGATTGGTTTAAATAATTAACTAATAAATCTTCAGCTCAACACTATCGAGGATAATAAACCCTTGATTCATGTTATTATCGACTACTAATAAAATTAAGATCATTTATTGTACTAAACTAATGACAATTTAATGACTCAGTAGCAATGATTGAATATAAAGGTGAGAAGTAAGGGTTGTGACAATATGTGATCAATTATTATTCCCGGTAACTCTGTGTTAAGTTCACTCTTAACTTCTATTGACTCCTTCAATTTCAACAGATGATTAGGCTACCTCAGGATTGAAATTCTTCTTCCGAATGAATGAGAGTCCCCTTAATCAACCTAATAATAGGTCCTATGAACATATGCACAAATACAGTGAATGAATGATCTTTCGAAGAACGCCTCTCGACTATTCTTCTAAGCTGGGTTAATTGATAACTCTCTAAGCTCTTTCGATTACCTATGAGAGGCATAAAATCAATACAAACAATATGGCACAATTCAAACCGCAACAATATTTTTCTTTCGATTAACATAAAACCACAATTAGCCTTACAATTCAATTAATAACTCATTCAATGAATTCGGGCAATTAACAAAGAGTAAAACCCAAAACAATAGTTGAATCACGACATCCGTCAGTAACCCTAAGAAATATTACTCTATAGTGGAGAAGCTATTCATCACAAGAGTGTTAGAAGAACAAGGCATTACAATTCCCAAAACCAAACAAACTTTCGTATTGAATGAATTGGGTCAAATATTTTGCGTTTTCGTTGTCTTTTTCCGTCTTATCTCCCCAAAAGTTACTCTCAAAATCCAAGATACCTTGTTTTTAGACGAGCTAGGCTTTATATAAGTCAAAAGGAGTCGCCTTCGAAATTACAAAAATAGGTTTGGGAAAAGTTTTCGAAACTGGATATGTGCGGCCGCGCAACTAGGCCTTTGATCGCGCATATGGCCGTGCACTTCTACCCGTGTACTGCTTCATTTGCGCACTAAAGTGTGCGGTGAAGGGATCTCATGCGTGGTCGCGCACCTGGGTGAGCCTCCTGCTCGCTCTTTGTTTCTCCTGTTAAGTGCACTATTGTCCGTTGGTCCCCGAACACGATCCCAACTTAATCAATGGGCTTTTACTCAGACTTCAAAGCTCCAAAATATCTCGAATTAGCTCTACAATCTCATTGTAACTCAGAATCGCTCCTACAAAGCATAAAACACACAGTCAGTGTAAAGAATACCATTAAAGCTCAAACACTAGTAAAGTGCAGCGAATTAGAGTGCAATTAATGGCTAAAATACGTAATTATAGCCTACCATCAACACCCCATACTTAGACTATTGCTCGTCCTCGAGCAATTAAACTACACTTCACCTAAAATATGATCTTTTTCAACAACTCTCAAAATTCATCACACCAAGATTCTTTAAAACAGATTAAGTACAATATCGTAACATCTTAACCTCAAGATTTAACTCAAAAGAACCACACATTATTTATAACCCGATCACTTACTCTAACACAGAGGTCAAGCATTACCTTTCCTTCGCGAATCCAATGTCCTCACACTTTAATAGAGAGTAGTTCCACATACAATAAACATTAAGAACAATTAGGAACTCAAGATAGAAAGACTTCACTCACTCTCAGAAACAACATTCATATGCTACAAAAGATGAACCATAGGCTTTCCCTTAGTGTACTACTCTACTAATTGAGTTCATTCAGTCAAGGATCAAATAGGACTTTAATTGGTTGTAATGTAAGTTGCGTGACGGGTATGGTACATTTGGGTATAAGAGCGACTACACCTCCCTAAGCACTTTAATACATACACGTAACCATTCAAAACCCCACACTTATGTCAAACCATAATCCTCCTTCACATCAATATATATTAACTCCCTACTTCTTTAAGCACAATTACATCAAGAGTCATTACTATCAAAGAATATTTTGCACAACAATACAACATTTTTTCTCTTCTCTTTTTATTCAAGTGGCTCTCACTTTTTCAATACAGTGCACCTTTCTCCTGATTTTATTAGTTCCACTCTAAAGCCAAACCAACCACCCAACACTTTAACTTTTACAACGTTCATAACAATTTCAAGTGCTCATGAGAGGTAAAGGGTTCAAATAGACGGTCAAGTCAACAACTTGGTAAGGCTTGTAATGTGGTTGCCAAAGAAACAAGATTACAGGCTCAAAAGAGCTAAATAAGATACATAACAATTAGGTGGGTAAAAGCATATAACTGGCTCAATAAAGAAATGCCTATATCACTTTCAAGACTGAATAAAAATACTACTTCGCTTTGTAAACACACGGGCAAGTTCTAGACGTCAAATGCAATACACAGAATAACACAAAACCTCATACACATATGGCACATAACTCGCTCAAGATCGAAATCATCAAGACACTCTAGTCAAAGCAGTTGAGCAAAGTTAAGACCATACAATTTAAGGTACTAATAAAAGAGTCAAAACCTGAGCCTAAGCGTCACAACTAAAGCTCTCACTATTCTCAAGGAATTATAGAGTCAAGAGATATTGCCTTCAATTTCAATTATAGCACAAGGTTTCCTACTTCTAACAATAAAAATTAACTACATCCGTTTCAAACAAAACTCTTGAAAAAGAACCGCGGCACAAAGAAAAACCAAAGGGGACTTGTTACACTACCTACAAAAAAAATCTTTTGTCTTTTTCTTTCGACTTTAATCCCTCAAGAAACCTGTCGATGATATCCATCGTCGGGAAAAATCGAAAGTTTTAAACTTTTAATATTTTTTTTCCAATTTTTTCTATCCCCAACTACTACAACTAACAAAAAGAAAATTAGTATACATATATACATACAAATATCCCCTACCCCACACTTTAAATTGTGGCATGTCCGCATAACACATAATTAAAAAGCAAGAGGTAAAGAAAACTTTCCTAAATTTTCTTCTTTTCCGAGAACTTATGAACTCCACCCCTAATTCTAAATTCATTCCTCATTTTCTCTCCTTGGGATTTTTTGTGGAGCTCATTAAGCCCAATTCTTCTGAGGATTCCTGCAAAACCCGCTCTTTTCTTTCTTTCTTATCCTCATCTTGAGCAGTGAATTGCTCGTTCATGATGATCCTTAACTTATTTCTGTATTCTTTCATAGGATCAATCCATACATATTCTTGTAAATCCCCAAAAATAAAATCCACATGATCAAGGTTAGAATAAGAAAACAAAGAAGAAAGGTCAAGTGAATCTTCCTCTGGTATGTCCAAGACCATTTGTTTCTCATTCTCTTCTACTAAAGGTTGCAAATTGGAAAGGTGGATGGAGGTTTGAACTCTTCTTCCGTTGCTTCAAACTCAACCACAGCCTTATTTTCAATCATCTCAGTTGAATCAGAGTCCTCTTGAACAGTGGAAAGCTCTCTCTGTGGATACTCATCCTCTTGAGTAGGCTCGTTCTCACAATGTATCTCCTCCATATATTCACCATCACAACACAATGAGATTTCTGAAAGTATACTTACTAATTGACTCACTCGCATTTTTAGGTTCTTAATAGCTTCATTATTTTGCATAAACCTTTCTTCAACATTATTCATGAACCTATGCATAAGCGCTTCTAAACTACCATTCTCATCTTGAGGTGGTTGTCTCACTTTGCTTTCTTTCCAGTCATAATAAGGGTATTCATCCCAACCAGAGTCAGAATTGTGCCCATATGAATCCTCATACCTGTACGAACTAGAAACAGAGTAAGATGCTCAAAATACGAACCATAGGAAGAATACAGTCAACCCATAGTTGATTTCCACCGCATTTAAAACAAATAGCAGACTGCTGATAATGTTCAGTTGCTAACTCTTCAACCGTTTTCTTAGGCTTGTTGTACTCCATCTTCACAACATTTAGAGTTCAAAATCTACAGTATCTTCTCCTACTTGTTAGGTACTACAAAACACTTGAAAAGAAGTTAACTAATGAAGAAAATAAAATAGAAAAGGAAAAAGAAAAAAAAATTAAAACTTAATTCCTGAATTAGCATCAAAAACTTTTTCAAACACTATTGATTGGCAATCCACGGCAACGGCGCCAAAATTTGACAAGCGCAAAACCGGCGTATAAAACTTAGGCTCGCTAGTCAAAGATAGTATAGTGTTATATCGTCTCCACAGGGATTGGTTTAAATAATATTCTAACAAATCTTCAGCTCAACACTATCCACAATAATAAAATCCTTGATTTATGTTATTATCGACTACTAATAAAACTAAGATTATCTATTGTAAGAAACTAATGACAATTTAATGACTCAGTAGCAATGATTGAATATCAAAGTGAGAAGTAAGAGTTGTGACAGGATATGTGATCAACTATTATTCCGAGTAACCCTGTGTTAAGTTCACTCTTAACTTCTATTGACTCTTTCGATTTTAACAGATGATTAGGCTACCTTAGGGATTCAAATTCTTCTTCCGAATGAATGAAAGTCCCCTTAATCAACCTAATAACATGTCCTATGAACATATTCACAAATACAGTGAATGGATGATCTTTCGAAGAACGCCTCTCGACTATTCTTCTAAGCTGGGTTAATTGATAAATATCTAAGCTTTTTCAATTACCTATGAGAGGCGTAAAATCAACCCAAACAATATGGCACAATGCAAATTGCAGCAGCACTTCTCTTTCGATTAACGTAAAACCATAATTTGCCTTGCAATTCAATTAATAACCCATTCAATAAATTCGGGCAATTAACAAAGAGTAAAACCCAAAATAATAGTTGAATCATGACATCCGTCAATAACCCTAAGAATAATTACTCCATAGTGGAGAAACTATTCATCACAAGAGTGTTAGAAGAACAAGAAGGCATTACAATTCCCAAAACCAAACAAACTTCTGTATTGAATGAATTGGATCAAATATTTTGTGTTTTCGTTGCTTCCTTCCATCTTCTCTCCCCAAAAGTTGCTCTCAAAATCCAAGATACCCTATTTTTAGACGAGCTAGGCTTCATATATGTCAAAAGGAGTCGCCTCCGAAATTACAAAAATAGGCTTGGAAAAAGTTTTCGAAACTGGACGTGCGCGGCTGTGCAACTGGGCCTATGATCGCGCATATGGCCGTGCACTTCTACCCGTGTACTGCTTCATTTGCGCGCTCAAGTGCGCGCTGGAGGGGTCTCATGCATGGTCCCGCACCTGGGTGAGCCTTCTGCTCGCTCTTTGTTTCTCCCGTTAAGTGCACTATTATCCATTGCTCCCCGAACACGATCCCAACTTAATCATTGGGCTTTTACTCAGACTTCAAAGCTCTAAAATATCTCGAATTAGCTCCACAACCTCATTGTAACTCGGAATCGCTCCTAAAAAGCATAAAACACACTCAGTGTAAAATAATACCATTTAAAGCTCAAACACTAGTAAAGTGTAGTGAATTAGAGTGCAATTAATGGCCAAAATACGCAATTATAGCCTACCATCATGCAGTTACTTGGATGTGTTCACTTCTTCGAGATCTCCACATGCCACTTTCATCCACTTCTACTATTTTTTGTGACAATGTTAGCAACATTTGTCTCTCCCAAAATCTTGTGCAATATGATTGGACAAAGCATATTGAAATAGATATTCATTTTGTGCGGAAAAAAATTGCTTCTGGAGATTTGCAAGTTAAGTATGTTTCTTCCAATGATAATATACAGATTTATTGACAAAGGCTCTTCCTTCACCGAGGTTGCTCTTGTTACATGACAAGCTTTGTGTTCTTCCACGGCACGCATCGCTTGCTTGGGGGGGGGGGGTGATAAGTAATGTACACAAGGGTAGCTTAGTCTTTTGTGTGTATTTAATTAGTATAAATACTTCATTTGTACATGCATTTCACATGATCAATAACATACACTATTACAGTTTCTGATTAACCAATCTTGATCTATGATCTAATTATGATTATGGACATGGATGTTCCTTTACAAATTTTAGGTATATATGCTAGCCTCAACTATATCTACATCCTAGACGATCTAATAGTATAAAAAATTCGTTAGGCTCACAAGCATATATAACTTAAACTCTTATAATTTTTTAAATCTTCTGCACGGCAAAATTTTTATCTACTCCACTTACTGACTTACAACACTCTTTGGCTTGATAATCAAACCTACATCTCAATTGAAAGCCCCAAGCTAAAAGCTAATGGTTCATTTTCTTTTTGGTTTCTCACTTGATTTTCAATATCCATATTGAGGCTTGACTAATTAGTTTAGATTCGCACCAGATTAAACATTCTTTAATAAAGATAACTCCATATTCTGAGCTCAACTCGAAACATGCGTTTTAGGAATAAATGAATAATTATCATTCCACCATATAATCGATATGCGATGGTTGGTTCACTTAGGCACAAGATTGCCACATTTTTTTTTTTAATTAAGAATGTAGACATGTAATTTTTGCACCACGTACTAAAATCACCTCTAATAGCTGCAATACTTTTAGAATAATTATGGGAGCCTATTTTTCATAGGAATCTGTCTTATTATTAAATTTAATTATATCTTTAAGTCCAAAATTGAAAATACCAAAAATAGTTCCAAGTTTTTGTCTTTTATAATAATAATAATTCAATCAAGGTCTTATCTTTTGGGCTTTAAAATTAGTTTTCAGACTTTTGTTTTGGCCCAATCCCACAAAATACTGAAGTCCAAATTTAGTAGCCCACAAAATGATCCAACCCAGCCCAATCCTCTCAGCCACGTATGAATATCCTAACGACCTCTGATAGAGGATCTTTCTCTCACGCACACACGCCCTCTCTGCACACCTGATATTCCCATCATTATTCTTCATAACAGAAATCAGAGGGATTCTTCCAGAGAGGGGTGAATTCCTTGGATAGCAAGAGAGGAGATCTGGAGAGGACCACCATTTTTCAATCTTCTTCTTCCCAGAAAAATTGCAGAAAAATTCAGAAAAGAAAAGAGAAATGAGAACGACCAATCTGAAACATAGAGTTTAATATTGTTTTGATTTCAGTTTCAAGTTTCAAAAACAAAGAAAAATCAAAAAGAGAGGTCAAATTCACTTTTAATCTTCTTCTCAAAAATCTAAAAAATAAAAAGAAACAAAAACAGAGGAACATATACTTCTACTTCGTTCAATTTCGGTTTTGGTAGAAAAGGGTACTTGAGTTTCGATTCAAGCTGCTAGTTCAAGCTTCCGGTCGAGGTTCGCTGCTTCGTAGCTGATATTGATTCTCAAAACTAGTAGGGATTCTCCACCAGGTCCATCTCTTGACTCTTGTTTGTTTTATTTGGATGAATAAAGTATGAACAAAGCCTTGAACGTTTATGTCCTAGAGTAGTAACTTTATGAATCGATATGTATAATTCACGCTTATGAATAGGGTAAGATAATTGAAGCCAAACATCATATGCTAGCTAAAATCGAAACCAAAAAACATAGAGGTAACCTGCGTTAGGGTCGATTATGCGACCGCATAACTGATATGCGATTCGCATTTTCGCGTTTGAGATACGTTCTGCAACCGCATAACTGATATGCGATTCGTATACGTGATTTGCTATCACATATGCGATCACATTCTTAACATTGAGCATGGCCTAAGACTCTGTTTAAATCTGCGGCCCTTCGTGGTGCAGTTGCTATTCGCATGCGTGATATGCGACCGCATATTCCCCACCTGCAATGATATTTCATTCCTGCTTGTTTTCTTTGCGATGTTTCGGACCGGGTTTGGATAAATGCATGAAATAAAACCTTGGAAAAATAAGACCATGAACTGAACTTTAATTTCTTCCTCATTCTTAGATCTCATTTTATTTCATTATATTGCTCGCTAGTAGCATGTTTTAGGCCGACCACACATGGGTAGGCAATACTAGGGCGTTTTGTTAACTTTTGAGGCGAGAGGTCATTCCTTAGTTAAATCTATCCGGGGAATGCCCCGAAAGACTTATGTATTTTGATATTCCATGGAATGCCCCGAGGCATTTGTAAATATAGATCGAAAGTAAAACTATTAGTATCTCAGTTATGTTTTTCTTTCTTTGTTAGGTGGGAATGACCTCAAACCTCCTATGTGTTTGTTTTATCTCAATTCAAATATATTATAAGCCAACTAAATCAAGTACGCAACCGTGACCTTCACGGGACTTGGAAAATGCCTAACACCTTCTCCCCGAGTCAAATGAACCCCCTTACCCAAATCTCTGGTATGAACTCGACTTTAAGTCTAAGTTCCAAATGGTGGCCTGGCACACCAAAACCAATTGTCAGGTGGCGACTCTGGATTTTCCTTGATTAATCCTCTCTTTGTCACTTCCAAAATTGGAGATCCCTTGTAAAAAAAAAAGGAGGAGTGACAGCTCTGGCGACTCTGCTGGGGAGAGAGTTCATACTTGCGGGTTCGAGCTAGTACTCGATTTATTGGCTTTTAAAATGTTTGGTTGAGTTTTATGTTTTTCGTTAGCTTTACTTACTTTGCTTTCATGTTTTGTTGCTTTTATTATGCTTCCATGTTTTGTTAAGTTTATTATGATTTCATGTTTTGTTATTTGCTAGTTGTTGATGTGTTGACGATTTGTGGTTTATGTGTTTACTGCTTTATAATTGTCATCATATGCATTGCCCGGCCATTTCTTTCTGCAACAAGTCCCCGAGCACGCGTCGCGTGCACGAACTCTTTGTTGAGTCACCCTTACTTTAGGAGGGGAGGCCGACAGACGTATGGAGTGGGTGGAAAGCTTAAGCAGCCACTATCGACCATACGCCTTCCTCGAACTGCCTTGTTAGTGAACCCTAAAACTTAGGTCAGCCTCTAGGTTATTTTTATTTTCATCATGTCATGTAGGCCTAGCAGGGCTCGGTCCCATGCACCATGTCCCTTTCTAGGAAGCCTGTCCAAATTTCGTCAAAATGGGCCTGTGGCCCAAAATGACGTTTGATCATCCTATATGCTAAATACTGCATCTGTGAGGGTAAAAAGGTCATTTGGCAGACCGATGTCTTGGGAAGAAGGATGAAAATGAAGTAAATGGGGCCCCACCAGTATTTTGCTTCCACAATCTTTTTTTAAAAAAAAAAAACAAAAAATCAAAGAAAAAAAAAAGGAGAGATTTTTTACGATTTTTATATCATTTTTCAAGAATTCAAGAAAAGTTACAAGAGTTTTACATTTTTCAAGAAAATACAGTTTTAGTAGCATTTTTCCAAACTACGCGAACCTGATTCTCGTCTTCCGGGGCGGGATACGTAGGCAACCCACATAGGGTCCGGTCGTTCAAGTAAGTCTAGGTTTTTGGCTTCCGGGGTCGTAGCCAAATCTTGCATGCTTAGCCACTTTTGGCCATATCGGTCATTTTTGCAAAATAAGGGATATTTTGCAAAGGTGGTTCAATTGCCCATGTCTTAAGATCCTGAGTCCATGGTTCAGTGTCATATCACTCTAAGGTCTGTCCGTGTCAGGTTTGCGTCCCTAGCCACATTAGGCCATATCGGCCATTTTTGCAAAAATAGTCTATTTCTGCAAAATAATCCTTTAAGACCATGATTACTGGGATGTTAGAATCATGTAGGCTTCAATCGCAGTACTTCTCATGCTTAGGGGGTCAACTTTGTCAAGTTTGCACTAATAGGCACTTTCAGCCACTTAGGCCAGCCTGCAGATATAGTCAAATTGTGTCTTGCATTTGTCCATTAGGAGATGTTGTGGTGTCGTAGCAATGTTCCGAGCCATTAACTATGTTCCCTTAATTTAGGTATGGACCCGCTAATTCGATCCAAAGTGCTGATGGTAGTAAAGATTCCTAAGAAATTGATCAAGTGGTGGAGCATGTTTTCATTGTTGGAACAGCATGAGTTGAGCATAAATTGGGCACCCTAACTTCTCTTCTTGACATCACACCTCGCCCAGACTTAGTGCAGGCGATGCTGACTTACTGGAACCCGCAGAACTTGACTTTCAAATTTGGGGAGTGTGAGATGACCCCTATTCTGGCAGAAATGTCCGGTCTCACCCGCTTAAGCTACATAGGCAAGAACATGATACTTCCCCGGGACCACTCTAGGACAAGATTTCTCAACGACCTGGCCTAAAAGATAACAAGCATTTGAATTGCCTTGAGCAGTCTTGGATACCTTTGGACTATTTGTTTGCTACATTTGGACCACAGGATAGCTTTGACGTCTTTTCGGATGAGTTTTGTACAACCAAATCAAAGTGGCAAAGACGTCGCCTCGAAGCTTTCATCCTTGCTTTATTGGGATTGTTGATTTTTCCATTAGACAAGAGGCACATTAGCACCCGTCTACAATCACTGGTAGTGGCACTATTTCATGAAAAGCAACACAAAATCGTTACCGTTGTGCCAATGATCTTAGCAGAGTTATATCGAGCCCTGAGTGAAGTAAGGGGAGGTGTCAGGTATTTCGAGGGAAGTAACCTTTTGCTGCAATTGTGGATGATGGAGCATTTACACACAGCTTCCTTGCTTTGTCCCATCGACCGTGCTTTGAGGGATCGGGTGGTATGCATCGAGCGTAGGATGAAGTCTCCTAAGTTCACATACCCAACAGGTGTCACAGCTTGGATTGAGTTCCTTGGTTTGAGAACAAACCAGAACATTTTGTGGGCCTATCTTTGGCTAACCTTAGACGATATCTTAGTACGATGCCTCATGCAACCTTTCCTGATGCTGATAGGACTCAAGTGTGTTAGGCCATATACGCCGATCAGGGTAATGCGATAGTTGGGTAGACGACAAGAGGAGCCTCCAATTTTGAATCTTCGGAGGTACATCACGAATTTTAGCAAAAAGGTGGTTGACGAAATCAAGTACGTGCAGTACTGGAACAACGCAAAGTGGATGAAGAAAGATACACTGGTAAAGGATATTGGAAAGCCCGAGTGCACTCAAGAATACCTGATTTGGTTGCAGTCTGTCCCGCCAGGAGTTAGCACCCCATTCCCAGCACAACTTAGGAGGCGGGTAGTGCAGACAGATGATGCAGATGATGCATCAGAACGAGATTCAAGGGATAAGTTTGAATTGATAAAGTTTCAGCTAGCGGAATTGGCAGCAAGTGTGGAACAGCAAAGCTAGTATTTGCTTGGGGTTGGTCTTCAGGAGGCAGGGGTACAGGCCAGGGTCTTCATTCCTAGCATTGGTGTTTCTCTACGAGGCATGTTACAAAGTTTGAGCACGGTGGATAACTCAGGACCATCTCAGCCAGGACAGTTGCATTCAGGAGCGCTTTGAGGATCCCTTCCATTTAGATGTTTTAAGATTGTCTCATGTTGTCCTTATTTTCATGTCTTGTCTAGGATTATCGAATCCTTTAAGTAGTGTCAAGGTCGGTTAAAGTGTAGTCAAGCATGACGGGTCTTTCATTATCGTACTTCTTATTGTATTTTACTATCAAAAAGGTTTTAAATGAAATCCCGAATTTTATTTTTCCATGACGTTTTCAGAACTACGCTTGGTCTGATTCATGAAGGGCATGATACGTAGACAACCTACATCGGGTTCGATCAAGCCATTTTGCATCAAAAAGAGAAGAAAGTGTTAAAGGGTGTCGGAAAAGAAAAGAAGGCAAGGTCAAAATAAATAAATTGGGATGATGCCATACGACCTTGCGACCCTCACAGCCATTCTAGAACCATTATCTGTTGCTGGGTGCATTGCACGTAACGTGATATTATTATCTGATAAATGCACTAATGCTAACATAGTGGTTTTGTGTTGTTGCCTTCTATTAGTTTTCAGTTTTCAGGAAGGTGGTTAGTTTGTTGGCATCCTGGGAAGTCATCCATACAATATCCAATCAAAGCGTCTGGCAGTCATGGCTAGCAAGGAAACAGACACTGGGGTTGTAGACCCGCCAAGAGAGGTTATTGAGTCAGAATCGGAATTGCAAGAGGAGGTTCGGAGGTTGAAGCATCAGATGGCAGAAATATATCAGGCATGGGTTAAAGGACACCCTCCACCCTCATTCCCCACCAACTACACAGAGAACCCTGCTTCCATTCCACCACTTTCTCAATCCCAGATGGCCCATATTATTGATCTTTCCCCGCAACATGCACCGGGCTTTACTCCTTACCACAATTACCCTGGCACTTCGGCCCAAACTTTTCATGCTCCACCAGCGAAAACAACCTCGTACCCTGCTCTCCTCCTCCACAAGCTACCCTCCACCGATCCTCTAGTGAACCCGCATTTCCCGCCCCAGATACCCACTACCATACCCTGGAGCCCACTTTCAAAATACCAGATCCTTACTCCTACATTCCCCAATTGGAGCCTCATGTTGAAACTGAAAAACCACCCAACAATGCGGAGCAGGAGGAGATGTTTAGGAAGTTAAAGAGTCTCGAACATTCATTGAGAAACATGCAAGGACTGGGAAACCAGGTAAGTGTGGCCTATAAGGATCTATGTTTGTTTCCCGATGTCCAACTACCTGCTGGATTTAAGATGCCCAAGTTCGACTTGTATAACGGACACGGAGATCCTGTTGCCCACCTAAGAGGTTATTGCAGCAAAATGAGAGGTCCCGGAGGAAAAGACAAATTGCTAGTGGCCTACTTCAGCCAAAGTCTGAGTGGGGCAGCTCTAGAATGGTACACCCACCAGAACAGTAACAGATGGTACACTTGGGACAATATGGCTCAGGCCTTCGCCCGACACTTTTAGTACAACATAGACATTGTCCCAGACCGCCTATCTCTGACCAAGGTATGAAAAGAAGCCCAGTGAAAGCTTTAGAGAATATGGGTTCCGTTGGAGAGAACAGGCTGCACAAGTCAATCCTCCGATGGAAGAAGACGAAATGGTTAAGTACTTCCTCCAAGATTTGGAGCCCACTTACTATGGACATTTGATCTCAGCAATTGGTAAATCTTTCAATGACGTGGTAAAGATGGGAGAAATGGTGGAAGAAGGACTCAAGTCCAGTAAGATCATGAGTTATTCTGCTATAAAAGCAACCACTCAAGCAATCCAGAGCGGTACCGGAAGTTTGCTAGGAAAGAAGAAGAAGAAGGAAGATGTTTCATGTTTGCCTCCGGATCATGGCAGGGGCAGAGGGGTTCACCTCACCAATACACCCATCCTCGACCTCGACCTCAAACCTACACCCAAGCTCTATATAATACCTCTCAATATTACTTTTCCCCGCAAAACTCCCAAGACTTAGCCAGACCACCCCACTATTTTATTCACCATACACAGTCATATGCTCAACCCCCTCCTTACCCACAATGGCGTGCCCCCGTTCCATAGAATACCTACCCAACTCCACAAAATACCTATCCACCTCCACAACCTTACCAAAACCCCAATGGTCCACACTTTCGACCGAGGCCAGATTATAGGAAAGAGAGACAACAGCGAAAACAAACTTTTACCCCGCTGGGAGAATCCTATGCCAGTCTATTCCAAAGGCTAAGGCAGCTGGACGTCCTGAGGCCAATTGAGTCAAAAATACCAAATCCCCCTCCAAAGAATATTGATTATTCCCTAAGATGTGCTTATTGTTCTGATGCCCCAGGTCATGACATAGAAAAGTGTTGGCACCTGAAACGGGCCATCCAAGAGATCATTGATACCAACCAAATTGTAGTCCAAAACCCAGACACTCCAAACATCAACCAAAACCCTCTGCATGCCCATGAAGAGACACATATGATTGAAGTAGTTTGCAAGGACGGGGAGCCCCAGAAGTCTTATAAGTCCGTCATGATGATTCGGGCTAGTGAAAACAATTTTGTTAAAGATCCAGATTCCACCAAAGCAAAGCCTGTGACAGTTGAAGAGGCAACAGAAAAGCCGAGCCCGCTCAATTTGAAACCACCAATTTTGGTCGTGAAAGGGATGTCAAAAGATGTTAAGCCAGTCCAGAAAACTCAAGAGTGATAGTGCCAGGGATTCCCATTAAGCCTGTCATGGTTGTGAAAAGGGCCCCTATTACCCCTATCATCATTAAACCTGTAACCCAGCTGCCGATGGTTGATACCAAGGCTGTTCCGTGGAATTACAAGCAAGTGATAGTGACATACAAAGGAAAAGAAGTGGAGGAAGAAGTAAATGAGACTAGAGGATTGACTCGTTCTGGGAGGTGTTACGCCCCAGAAGAATTAAGGAAAGTCAAGCCACTTAAAAATAGTCAAATGCCAGTAAAGAAACCGGTCACTGAGGAAGAGGCTGAGGAATTCCTGAGGAGGATGAAAGGGCAGGATTATTCCATTATAGAACAGTTAAGGAAAACACCAGCTCAGATTTCTCTCTTGTCTTTGCTGATACACTCGGACGAACATCGCAGGGTCTTGATGAAGATTCTAAATGAGTCACATGTTCCTGATAAGATCACAATGAACCACTTGGAAAAGATAGCTGGCAAGATCTTCGAAGAAAATAGGATCACTTTCTCGGATGACGAACTTTCTATCGAAGGTACAAAACATAACCAAGCTCTCTATCTCATGGTGAAGTGCGAAGATGTTGTTGTCTCAAGGGTTCTGGTAGACAATGGCTCTAGCGTAAATATTTGTCCTTTGTCTACTCTACAAAAACTGAAGATTGGCACCAAAAGGATCCGCTTGAACAGTGTGTGCGTTCGAGGCTTTGATGGAGGAGGTAAAGATTCTGTTGGAGACATAATGCTTGAATTGTCAATAGGGACAGTTGAATTTACTATGGAATTTCAAGTGTTAGATGTAGCTGTCTCCTACAATCTACTGTTGGGAAGGCCTTGGATACATGCTGCTAAGGCAGTCCCGTCCTCTCTACATCAAATGGTTAAGTTCGAATGGGACAGGCAGGAAATAGTTGTGCACGGTGAGGAAGATTTGGCAGCCTGCAACAACACAATTGTTCCGTTCATTGAAGCTGAAGATGATAAGGGACCTTGGGTCTTTCAAACTTTTGAAACAGTGTCTGTTGATAAGATTGCTGAAGGCAAATGCATTCCGGGTCCCAAGCTGTCCTCTGCCTCTGTTATGGTTGCGACTGAAATGTTGAAGAATGGTTTTGTGCCGAGCAAGGGTCTGGGATCATCTCTGCAAGGTATTGCGCATCCAATATGCCCTAATGGAAATTATGGTACGTTTGGTTTGGGATTCACGCCCACAGAAGAGGACATAAAAAGGTTTAAGAATCCAAGAAGGAAGGATGGTCACTATCCAAGCCAATCCCACACATCTCCAAGTCTTTTGTCAAACCAGGAGCCGAAAAACCTCCAACCTCCTTAATGCCAGAACCTGTGGTCGATGTTGATGAATAGATGGTCAAGAGGTTCCAAAGTCTTTTCAAAGAGGTCAATATGGTCGAGATTGGTGAAGGCTCTAGCGAAGTAGATGAGCAATTTATTGGCCCGAACGTGAAGCTTAGCAATTGGGAAGTTACTCCTCTCCCCACCAGGAAGGAGTTTTGGTAGTTTGCTTTATTTCTTTTCCTGTTATCTAAGTCATTCCAGGGTTGTAATCCGGATCTTTCTTTTTAAGTTTTGCTTATCTTGACGCTCAGATCTTTCTATCCTTTTACTTTCAATGAAATACAATTTCCCGTTTCCCATTATTCTTAATAGTGTTTTATTTTTGTTTCTTTTGTACAGTTCTTTTTATGCTGGTTGCAGTGACATGACATGCATGAGAAATTTTTGGCCGAGTTCTAAAAGCCAATCTAATTCTGAAATAACAATCCAAGAAGTAGAGTATGATGATGAAATAGAATATGATGAAGAAGCCGCATTTGAACAAATCAGCAAAGAGCTAAAACAATTTGAAGAAAAACCAAAACCTAATTTGAGTGAGACTGAAGCGATCAATTTAGGGGACCCAGATGATGTTAGGGAAACCAAGATAAGTGTGCATCTAGAACCGCAAGCGAAGGAGGAAATAATCAAAACATTGTTCGAATTCAGAGATGTCTTTGCTTGGTCTTATGACGAGATGCCGGGTTTGAGCACTGAGCTGGTAGTTCATAAATTACCAACTGATCCAGCATGTCCCCCCGTCAAGCAAAAGTTGCGAAAGTTCAAGCCTGATATGAGTATGAAGATCAACAAAGAAATTACAAAGCAGCTTACTGCGAAGGTCATTCGGGTCACTCGATATCCCACTTGGTTAGCCAACGTTGTGCCAGTGCCAAAGAAGGATGGCAAGATTAGGGTCTGTGTTGATTCCCGTGATCTCAACAAAGCAAGCCCAAAGGATGATTTTCCATTGCCGAACATTCACATTCTGATCGACAATTGCGCCAAGCATGAGATTGGGCCTTTTGTAGACTGTTATGCGGGGTATCATCAGATCTTGATGGACGAGGAAGATGCAGAAAATACAGCATTGATCACGCCATGGGGAACGTATTGTTATAGGGTAATGCCATTTGGTTTGAAGAATGCTGGAGCAACTTACATGAGGGCAATGACCACTATGTTTCATAACATGATACATAAAGAAATTGAGGTTTATGTAGATGATGTGATCATAAAGTCAAAAAAAGCAGTCGACCATGCCAAAGATATGAGAAAGTTTTTCCAAAGGCTTCGCAGGTACAATCTCAAGCTCAATCCAGCTAAATGTGCATTTGGTGTCCCGTCTGGAAAACTGTTGGGATTCGTGGTCAGTAGACGCGGTATAGAACTGGATCCGTCAAAGATCAAATCCATTCAAGAATTACCGCCGCCAAAGAGCAAAGCAGAGGTGATGAGCTTGCTTGGAAGGTTAAATTACATCAGCAAATTTATTGCTCAACTCACGACAACCTGTGAGCCCATTTTTAAGATGCTGAAGAAGAATGCTGCAGCCGAGTGGACTGAGGAGTATCAAGAAGCATTTGATAAGATCAAGAGGTACCTGTCTAATCCACCGCTGCTGGTCCCATCAGAGCCGGGGAGACCTCTAATTCTTTATTTGACAGTCTTGGACAATTCTTTTGGTTGTGTGTTGGGTCAGCATGATATCACAGGAAAGAAGGAGTAAGCAATCTACTATCTTAGCAAGAAGTTCACTCCCTATGAGATCAAGTACACTCTGCTTGAGAGGACATGGTGCGCCTTGACTTGGGTGGCACAAAATTTGAAGCATTATCTGTCATTCCACACTACTTACCTCATTTCTCACATGGATCCTTTAAAGTATATCTTTCAGAAGCCTATGCCCACGGGAAGACTTGCAAAGTGGCAGATTTTACTCACAGAGTTTGATATCATCTATGTGACTCGGACTGCGATGAAAACCCAAGCCTTGGCCGACCACTTTTGGCCGAGAATCCGGTGGATAATGAATATGAGCCATTGAAGACTTACTTTCCTGATGAAGAGGTTATGTGCATTGATGAGTTTGACCACGATGAAAAACTAGGTTGGAGACTCTTCTTCGATGGAGCTGCTAACATGAAAGGAGTCAGAATAGGGGCTGTGCTTATTTCTGAAACAGGGAAACATTACCCGGTAACAGCTCAGCTTCGGTTTTATTGCACCAACAACATGGCTGAGTACGAAGCATGCATTCTGGGTTTGAGGTCGGCCCTAGACATGGGAATTCAAGAAATACTGGTTCTAGGAGACTCAGACTTGCTGGTCCACCAAATTCAAGGAGAATGGGAAACTCGAGATTTGAAGCTCATACCTTACCGACAATACTTGCATGATCTTTGTCAACAATTCAGGTCAGTTGAATTTAGACATATTCCCAGGATTCATAACAAGATTGCTGATGCCTTGGCCACCCTAGCGGCAATGTTGCATCATCCAGACAAGGTTTATGTCGACCCCATACATATCCAAGTTCATGATCAACACGCTTATTGTAATGTGGTAGAAGAGGAAATTGATGGCGAGCCCTAGTTCCACGATATCAAAGAATACATCAGGTCAGGGGTATATCCAGTATATGCTACAGGCGACCAGAAGAGAACCATTCGACGTCTTGCTAGTGGATTTTTCTTGAACGGAGGAATCTTGTACAAGAGGACTCCGGATTTGGGACTGCTGAGGTGCATAGATGCTAAAGAGGCTTCAACTATCATGATCGAAGTACATTCTGGAGTTTGCGGTCCACATATGAATGGGTATGTATTGGCAAAGAAGATACTTCGAGTAGGTTATTATTGGCTCACTATGGAACGGGATTGTATCAGTTTTGTTCGCAAGTGTCATCAATGCCAGGTACATGGTGATCTGATTCATTCTCCTCCATCTGAATTGCACACAATGTCTGCACCCTGGCCCGTTGTCGCCTGGGGCATGGATGTTATTGGACCGATTGAGCCGGCAGCATCAAACGGGCATAGGTTTATTCTGGTGGCTATTGATTACTTTACCAAGTGGGTCGAAGCTGTGACTTTCAAGGTCGTAACCAAGAAGGCAGTGGTGGATTTTGTTCATTCAAACATCATTTGCCGGTTCAGAATTCCAAAGTTGATCATCACAGACAATGCTGCTAATCTCAACAGCCATCTAATGAAAGAGGTATGCCAACAATTCAAGATTGTGCATCGAAATTCCACCCCTTATCGCCCTAAGGCAAATGGAGCTGTCAAGGCTGCCAACAAGAACATAAAGATACTTCGTAAATGGTTCAGGATTCTCGGTAGTGGCATGAAAAGTTGCCTTTTGCACTACTGGGCTACCGCACTACTGTTCGCACCTCAGTGGGTGCAACTCCTTATCTGCTGGTATATGGAACTGAGGTAGTTATACCTGCGAAAGTTGAGATTCCATCCCTTCGGATCGTTGCAGAAGCCGAAATTGATGATAACGAGTGGGTCAAAACCCGGCTCGAGCAGTTGAGTCTGATTGATGAGAAAAGATTGGCTGCAGTATGTCATGGCCAACTATATCAGAAAAGAATGGCTAAAGCATACAACAAAAAGGTGCATCCCCGAAAATTTGAAGTGGGCCAGATGGTATTGAAACGTATTCTTCCTCACTAGGTAGAAGCTAAGGGAAAATTCGCACCAAACTGGCAGGGACTCTTCGTTGTGACGAGAGTGTTGCCTAATGGTGCCTTGTATTTAACAGACATAGAAGCCAAATGTGTAGATATGGATATCAACTCTGACGCCGTTAAGAGGTATTATATATGATCTCTTTGCTCATTTTCAATTGTATCTTGTAATCGGCATGTTCAAAGTTGAAATGACGAAGGCATTTTATTTCGCTACCCAAACACTTTCATCCTTTGCTACCCCTTTTAAGCCTTATTTATTTTCTTTTCATAGCCCTCTTTTGGAATCAGTAGCAGAAATAAGAAAAAGAAAATAGAAAGAAAAGAAAAGAAATAAAGAAAAAGAGAAGAAGAAAAAAAGAGAGAAAAGGAAAAAGAAAGAAAGAAAAAAAAAACGGAAAAAAAAAAAGAAAAAGAAGAAAGAAGAAAGAAACAAACAAACAAAAGGAAAAGGGAAAAATGTTTGAACTACGTTTGACCTGATTCCTGTAAAGGATACGTAGGCAGCCTTACGGTTCGGTCTCATCAAAATAAAAATTAAAATCCCCACAGACCCTAAAGAAAACTAGGACAGAAGTTTGAAGTCGAAAATTTGATTCCAAAAGTTGTACTTTTCACCCCTATTTCATATAAATTATTTTGAGCCTTCATGCCATCTTTTCTTTCTAACCCTGTCCAAAAGCCCATATTACGGTCCAAAAAAAGACCTTCCGATCGATCTTTGAGGATGCCGGGTCAAGCAAGATAGAGACATGATTTGCATCAAGGGCAGCACTCCATTCATGATATGAGAGAAATATAAAATGAGAGAGTATTATTGGTGAAAACCCTCACGGGCACCGTAAGGCAACAGTGAGATGAGAGAAATTCAAAATGAGAGAGTCTTATTGGTGAAAACCCTTACGGGCACCATAAGGCGATGACGAGCTGAAAGTTAAACAAATGACAAAAGCTGGTTGGTGAAAACTCTCGGGACTCTACAAGTCGAGTAGATTCGCAACTTTACAGAGAAAGTGGGTCAGTGAAAAGCTGGTTTTTGAGGTAGGGAATTATGTCACGAGCTGAATATGATTGGTCGGACAGACTGGACTGATCAATCCAAGTGCATGTCATGATCATTGGAGCCAGCTGTCTCCCTCAGATAAGTTTTCTTTCCTAAACTTCCTTCATATGTGTTCAAATTTCCTTTTGTTCCTTTTGTCCAAAATCATTATTTCCTTCGAATTAGCCCATGCTGAATAAACAGGAAAGGATTTCAAAGCTCACTACCAGCTTCTAAATTGCACAAAGCTAAACTCGGTCAAGCGCATCACAGGGGACGTAATTTAGGATGAGCAGTATGCAGACAACCGAAGTTTAGGCAACAAGGTGATTCTTGAGTTTGTGAGAAAATACAAGGACGCAGCAGCGTCCAGAATGAAAATGCAATACAACATGTAAGGATAAGAAATTTGGGGTTTGTTCAGAGTTTGTGATCCAATACCAATCAAGGGTCAAACAACTCCTTGCTCGCTCAGAGCCGCTGATCAGGATGAAGCACGGCAGTCAGCAGAAATAGATCCCCAGCAAGAGTTAAAACTTGAACATATTCCCCAGCAGAGGCAGACCCTCAGCAATGACGCCACAAACTAACCACCACATTTGTCAAACTGACAAGATTTTATCTGAAACAGGAACATGAAAATTTGTCAACCCACAAGGCCCTCCCATGAAGAAAGCATGGCTCAGGGAGCAAAGGGTTTTCTATTCAGAATTCCCCAAGAAGAGAGCACAGCTCAGGGGATTTAATTTTAGTTTTCAGGACCCTTCTGGATAATGAGATTTAATTTTAGTTTCAGGACCCTCCTGGATAATGGGACTTAATTTTAGTTTTCAGGATCCTCCTGGATAATGGGATTTAATTTTAAGTTTTCAGGACCCTCCTGGATAATGGGATTTAATTTTAATTTCAGGACCCTCCTGGATAATGGGACTTAATTTTAGTTTTCAGGACCCTCCTGGAAAATGAGATTTAATTTTAGTTTCAGGACCCTCCTGGATAATGGAATTTAATTTTAGTTTTCAGGACCCTCTTGGATAATGAGACTTAATTTTAGTTTCAGGACCCTCCTGGATAATGAGATTTAATATTAAGTTTTCAGGACCCTCCTGGATAATGTGATTTAATTTTAGTTTCAGGACCCTCCTGGATAATGGGACTTAATTTTAGTTTTCAGGACCCTCCTGGATAATGGGATTTAATTTTAGTTTCAAGACGCTCCTGGATAATGGGATTTAATTTTAGTTTTCAGGACCCTCCTGGATTATGGGACTTAATTTTAGTTTCATGACCCTCCTGGATAATGGGATTTAATTTTAAGTTTTCAGGACCCTCCTGGAAAATGGGATTTAGTTTTAGTTTTCAGGACCCTCCTGGATAATGGGATTCAATTTTTAGTCCCCAGCGAAATCTCCCTCCTAAATAATGGGAATTAATTTTTAAACTCTTAAAAGGCTTTAGGTAGCATGATTTGATTAATCCCCGCAGATACGCCCAGGTTCAAAACTGGGGCAGAAAATGTTTTCGTTGGTTTTGTTTGCTTTATTGTAATATCAGGCACCCACCTGAAAAACGAGGGAATATATTCAAGCTTAACTAAACCCTAGCAATCATTTCAAGTGTTAGTAATCAGGTGCCCACCTGGATAACGAGGGAATGCATTTCAAGCTTTAGCAATCACGCGCCCACCTGGATAATGAGGAAATACATTTCAAGCTTTAGCAATCAGGCGGCCACCTGGATAACGAGGGAATACGTTCAAGTTTCAGCAATCAGGCACCTACCTGGATAACGAGTGAATCCATTTCAGAGTTACTTCAAAGTCACAAAGAGCATCAGGAGCCTACCTGAAGAACAGGGTCCATCTTTTCCAAGTCTGTGTTGAAGATCAAGAAGAAGTTCAAGCAAGATTCAAAACAGGAAGTTAATAGAATCTTGTATTTTCCTTTTTCTCCTAATGTAATTTTCCTTTTATTTTGATGTAATGGCAGGAACCGCGGACCGGAACTTCGACAGCACTCAACTCGAATCCCTACCTCGGTACTCCATCACTCTTCTCGCTTACGAACTACACGTGGCCTGATTCCTTTGTAACCAAGGATATGTAGGCAGCTCAAATACCAGGGCTCGGTCACATTCTCTTTTCCTTAGTTTTGACTTCCCCAAACAGAGGTCGGGTCAAAAACATGTCTTGTCGTTCTTTGCCTGAAAACACTCCATGTTTCCCGTCAAAGAGGGGCAGCTGTAGACATGTAATTTTTGTCCCACGTACTAAAATCACCTCTAATAGCCGCAATACTTTTAGAATAATTATGGGAGCCTATTTTTCATAGGAATCTGTCTTATTATTAAATTTAATTATTTTTAAGTCCAAATTTGAAAATACCAAAAATAATTTCAAGTTTTTGTCTTTTATAATAATAGTAATTCAATCAAGGTCTTATCTTTTGGGCTTTAAAATTAGTTTTCAGACTTTGTTTTGGCCCAATCCCACAAAATACTGAAGTCCAAATTCAGCAGCCCACAAAATTATCCAACCCAGCCCAATCCTCTCAGCCACGTATGAATATCCTAACGACCTCTGACAAAGGATCTTCCTCTCACGCACACACGCCCTCTCTGCACACCTGATATTCCCATCATTATTCTTCATAACAGAAATCAGAGGGATTCTTCCAGAGAGGGGTGAATTCCTTGGAGAGCAAGAGAGGAGATCTGGAGAGGACCACCATTTTTCAGTCTTCTTCTTCCTAGAAAAATTGCAGAAAAAATCAGAAAAGAAAAGAGAAATGAGAACGACCAATCTGAAACATAGAGTTTGATATTGTTTTGATTTCAGTTTGAATTTTCAAAAACAAAGAAAAATCAAAAAGAGAGGTCAAATTCACTTTCAATCTTCTTCTCAAAAATCTCAAAAACAAAAAGAAACAAAAACAGAGGAACATATAATTCTACTTCGTTCAGTTTTGATTTTGGTAGAAAAGGGTATTTGAGTTTCGATTCAAGCTGCTAGTTCGAGCTTCCGGTCGAGGTTCGCTGCTCCGTAGCTGATATTGATTCTCAAAACTAGCAGGGATTCTCTACCAGGTCCATCTCTTGACTCTTGTTTGTTTTATTTGGATGAATAAAGTATAAACAAAGCCTTGAATGTTTATGTTCTAGATTAGTAACTTTGTGAATCAATATGTATAATTCACGCTTATGAAATAGGGTAAGATAATTGAAGCTAAACATCATATGCTAGCTAAAATCAAAACCAAAAAACATAGAGGTAGCCTGCGTTACGGTCGATTATGTGACCGCATAACTGATATGCGGTTCGTATTTTTGCGTTTGAGATAGGTTCTACGACCGCATAACTGATATGCGGTTCGCATTTCTGGCTTGGTCGTCGCATTTTTTACACTAAAATTTTGCCCAGAACTCTGCTTCAATGTGCGGTCCTGGCGTGCGATTTGTGGTTCGCATACGCGATTTGCTATCACATATGCGATCACATTCTTAACATTGGGCATGGCCTAAGACTCTGTTTAAATCTTCCCTTCGTGTGTAGTATGCGGTTCGCATGCGTGATATGCTACCGCATATTCCCCACCTGCGATGATATTTCACTCCTTCTTGTTTTCTTTGCGATGTTTCGGACCGGGTTTGGATAAATACATGAAATAAAACCTTGGAAAAACAAGACCATGAACTGAACTTTAATTTCTTCCTCATTCTTAGATCTCATTTTATTTCATTATATTGCTCGCTAGTAGCATGTTTTAGGCCGACCACACATGTGTAGGCAATACTAGGACGTTTTGTTAACTTTTGAGGCGAGAGGTCATTCCTTAGTTAAATCTATCGGAGGAATGCCCCGAAAGACTTATGTATTTTGATATTCCGGGGAATGCCTCGAGGCATTTGTAAATATAGATCGAAAGTAAAACTATTAGTATCTTAGTTATGTGTTTCTTTCTTTGTTAGGTGGGAATGACCTCAAACCTCCTATGTGTTTGTTTTATCTCAATTCAAATATATTATAAGCCAACTAAATCAAGTACGCAACCGTGACCTTCACGGGACTTGGGGAATGCCTAACACTTGTTCCCCGAGTCAAATGAACCCCTTACCCAAAATCTCTGGTATGAACTCGACTTTAGGTCTAAGTTCCAAATGGTGGCCTGGCACACCAAAATCAATTGTCAGGTGACGACTCTGAATTTTCCTTGATTAATCCTCTCTTTGTCACTTCCAAAATTGAAGACCCCTTTAAAAAAAAAAAAAAAAAAAAGGAGGAGTGACAAAGAAAACCACCGAAAATAAGGAAAAGGTGCGTACTCCCCTTGATTGCGACGTAAAAATGAACAAGTAGCCTCCACTTTCTGAGGCTTCATTTATTGCTAACAATCACTACATATTCATTCGTATATCACATGACATCTTGTACAACACTACAAGACAGCCAAAGAGCCAAAATTTTCTAGCCCCTTAACAGACAACAGATGACATATAATATGAAGATTCCAAGTGTGGCCACAGCTCCATTAACTAGTCGTTCTCCAACTATTCACAAGTCTTACTTTCAATCATATCAGGCCATTCATTTAAGGTTTTGGTTCTTGTCAATATATAGTACACCAACTTGTGACAACAAAAAATTAGACTAAATTTACCCAACTGGTATATATGTTGGTGCTGCTCAACCAACTAGTATATCTTATATAGTATGATCAAGAAAAGGACCACATAGCATAATGTCCGCATTTTCAATGAAGTAGGGACCATAAGGTAGTACTATACTTAGTAATCACCTTTGAGTCTGGTCGTACATAGAAGATAACTACAGGTAATCATTAATAATAATAATTGATAATATTAATAATCATGGAAACTAAGGCAGGTACACTTGATAGTGTAAAAATACTTTGCACAATATCAGTGTATATAAGTTAAATCCCTAAAGATCAACCAGAACTCAAAGGTTAGATCGCTTTCGCGAGATCATAACATGTTATTCCTTGTCCGAATCCTTCGAACAACCTACTTCCTCTGAGTCCTTGGAATGATCATGATCATGGTTTGATATCATTTTCTGGATCATCGCGCTAGTCTCTGCCTCTGTCATGCGATCTTTGTTTTGTGATTGAGTATATGACTCGAAGAATTCTTTATTCTCTTTCTCTAACTCATTCCACACTGCAAAAATATGGACATGATCAGTTGAGTAATGACGGATCCAGAATTTTCATTAAGAGATTCAAAATATAAAGAAGTAGTAAGCTCACGAATAAGTTAACGGGGTTCAACATCTGCTCTCACTGTAATTTTCCGGGAGCCACCCCCGTAGCTCCTCCCATGTTTAAGAGTATATAGTTGAAAGTAGTTTGTGTGTGTGTATACATATGTATACATATACATATATATACATATATATATATATATATGTGCGCACCAAATATCACTGTTGCTGTTAATGTTGTACACTAACACATCTACAAGTAATAATATTCGCCTATTAAGTTAGAGGGTCTAACACTTAAAATGATTATACGAGACTTCAAAATCTACAGAATTTGACTACCTACTCTCTGAGGCGAATCAAAGATATAGAGTAAGTGGTTTAATGATCACTTGACTTATTATATAGGACTACAAAAATATAGATTCTTTTGCACATGTATAAATAGTTTAAACTGACGAAAGAAAATCTACAGACCCTTTCCTAGATCTGCCTGTCTACCACCCTTGAAGGTCTCCACTATGATATTTAGATCAGAGGAGAAGGTGTGCCTCCTCATATATAAAGGGGGTCGCAGTGATCAGACCCAGGCGACTTTTTATTAAAAACACAGATCTCTGTAAAATCGTAAAATCATATATGGGGGCTGACGTACGCCTGAATGTCGAGGAAGTTGGTGATATGATAACAATGGAGCTGGCAACTGAAGCCCATTGAACGGCGGCCGTAACTATAAATGAAAAGTCCCAAACTGAACTTCTGCATGCATGCACGCACAAGCTAATGGAGTAGCTATGGATCATACAGTAATTACAAAGGAAAAAAAGAATAGTATTACAGTACTAACCAGTAGAAGTGATTACAGGTTTGATGTTTGCATGCTTGGATAGTGCCTCCATGCACTCTTCTTTAGTCATATGAAAAATCAGGCATTTTTCTATCAGGTGCTGCACCTAAATTAGGGTTAAGCATCAGTAATAAAGAACAAAAGCAACGAATAAGATTCACAATAAATTAGTTTCAGAGTTTATACAGTACAAATAAAAAGGTTAACGGGATCAATCGAAATAAGAACAGATGCACAGCCAATGGCTGAGCTAGGATTTTGAATTTATGGACTTTGGATTCTAATAAAGGAAGCTTAATAAGTTCTGGATAGATAGTTATACGGAGAATTCGAGCCAAAGCTATTAATTTCTGCCGAACCCGCAGTAACGCTCCGCCTCTGCGCACAACTATCCAAATTTCAGTTGATAAAGAGAGAGTACTAATACTTACAAAAGTTCTTATCACGATGAGAAGTTGATCATGATAAATATTGAGTGGTCATAAAAAAAAAAAATTATTTACCAAGTGGATGTATGAAGCAGAGGAATCAGTCATGATAATAGTTTAGTTACTATCTGATCTTCACGAACACAAGATTTGAAGCTCAAGCAAAATATATATTGTCTAAAAGATGATAGGAGTATGGTATGATAAGAGATCATGAGCTGAGGCAAGTGAGTGAATAAAAATAGAGTGTACGAGACTTAGGAGAATATGCAAAACAGTAGAGTGGGGTAAGGAGTCCCACGTGGGAGATAAATGATAACTGGTGGAGAGGGGATTAGAGGAGATTTTGTAAGTGACAATTTCTTTGTCTGTTAGGGTTTCCATTCAGCTGCCCCCTCCACGTGATCATTGGGTCCATATTGCCATATATAGAGATCAATAACCAAAAATGGATAATCCTTGTATGATTACCTAAGTGGCATTTTCCTATTGTACCAAAATTATCTACTCACATACAATCAACCAATAGGATTCGAACACGAGGCTGATTGATCAAATATATGCATGGTTTCATTAGCACCTCACTAGTGTTTCTAAACTTGTGCTTATGTATAAAGTTGGACATGACGTTGTTTGGCAATATGCGATTACTTTTCACCGAAAAAAAACCGCGACCCACAACAATTCAACTTTTTTTTGAATAAGAGAGAAATTTCACAGTTTGGAATCCGATGAATTGATGGACTTGTCTTTCTATCATTGTCAATTAAGCTAAGATTTTTATTTTTTGACAAGTTTCGAATTCATGACAATGAATATGTACCTAATCCATATATTACGTGATGCATTATTATAGCCACTAGGTCAAAGCCCTTTCGATCAATAAGAAGTCACTCGGTTGAAAGAAGGGGAAAGCATCACGACGTTACACCTCAAAATTATACGGATTCCTTCTAAATAACCAAGAATATTAGCTAGTAGACATGCCAAGAAGGGGGTTAGTCTATATTTGTTTGTGGAGGAAGTTGTGAAGCTTCTAACTATAACTACCAACTATCACTATCTTAGTTAAAACGACATTATTTCTTTACTTCATTTCCCCTCCCTTAATTACCATCATGAAAAAACATCATTTAGCAAATGGTAATAAGAAAGATATCATTTCCTAGCATTGTATTTCCTTTGTGAGTGCCACAACTCAACTTATTTGAGAGTACATCTGAGGCTATATAGGTTTTAAGGATTTGGTTCTTGTCTCAAATCAATGTTTGCTTTATGTTCAAATAGTGTCGATATAACTAATATATATTGGTTTTTTTAACAATATTATTTACATTTATTAATTAGTAACGAACTCTTTTGAGGTACTAATTGTGTTGAAAAACATTCTCCGCAGAGAAGAATGTCTCCAGCACTGATCTTTGCGAACTGCAAAAGCATCTTTCAACTCATTCTCAAGTGATTGTGTTGTATTGCTTTACCTAGTTGCTTTCATAACTAGTCCCTCCATACGCTAGAAAGCTCATGTCTTGTTTTGGTTGGGG
>MCJB01016437.1:59642-72183 GCA_002018475.1 Nicotiana obtusifolia
TATATATATATATATATATATATATATATATATATATATATATATATATATATATATATATATATATGTATGTATATTGCTATAACTATATGCATGATAATATGATAGCAAGAGTTTTTGCCCCTATGTGATGATATTGAAATGATAATTCCAACAAGATCATATGAAGACAATGCATCTCTATCAGTAATGATGATTTCAAAGTGCAATATATTCATTCAAGTTAATATGTTTGATTTGTTTATCAAATCTCTACCAACAATCTTTTGAAGATGGTGCACAAGATTAGAATGTGAAGGCTCAAAGATGTGAATTAATTGTCTCATTAGGGGGAGTTAATACGTGTTATACTCTTTTTTCCTTACAAGGTTTTGTCCCACTGGGTTCTGCTGGCAAGGTTTTTAACGAGGCAACCAAAATGTTGTATTCTAAACATGTGTACTCTTTTTCCTTCTCTAGAATTTTTCCCCCAATGTGTTTTATTTTAATTAAGGTTTAACGAGACACATTATTTGTTGAATAGAAATTCAAGGGGGAGTGTTATAAATAGAATTGTATTTAAGGTGAATATCTATATTTTAGAGAGATTTTAGGGTTTGTTACTTTGTGGCTATGTCACTTTGCCCCTATAAATAGATGGGTCCTATTCCATTGTAATTCATCCCAAATCAATAAGAATCCTCTCTCTCTACTTTGCTCTGCAATATTCTTCTTCTCTTTTTGTTGTTTCATAACAAAATATGTGTATGTTTATAGAATTAATCTAGCTTTTGGAGATTTTGAAAATTAAAACTTCAAATCCAAAATATAGCTTAAGATCTTTTTTTGGGCCAAATCATGATATTTGAGACTTTTTATCTTTAAAAAAAAATAAAAAGGACTTTTTTAACATGTTAAAACTTGTTCAAAAATTCATGTCCAAACACATATTCAATTTCACATTAAACTATACCCAAATCAATTTTTCAAAAAATATTTGTGAATCTATATCCAAACGGTCCTTAGTGTTGCTAAGGGAAAATATTTTCTTTCAAAAAGACTTTAATGACACCACATTACAACTTTAATGACACCACATTACAATTGAAGACTTAATAATTTCCCTTATAAGCAGAAGTAAAGTAGATCTATAGTTGTGTTTGGTACACTCATAATGTGATGAAAGGGGTGGTTTGGTTCGGAGCAAGGATATTCCAGGACAATAATCCAGTAATTTTAATATTAGCGATTAATGCTAATAACCAAACACATGAATATAATCTCAAATTTTATACCGAAGTTAATGTACTAATTACGGTCAAACAACTCCAATATAAAGTCGCAATAAAAATTACTTCATTCGTTTTTATTTATGCTATTCTATTTCCTTTTAAGTTGTTAAATAAATGATTCTTTTCTGCATTTAGAAGTAATTTAGTTTTAACTTATATGGTATGAATAGGCATTAAAAAATTATGCTTAATCTCAGAGCCGTGTCCAGAATTTTCTTTTTGGCGAGGCAGCTATATATGGTGCGAGAAGCAGGATTATTATTCCTAATTTTAGTTGTTATATTATGATTTATAATGTACGAATATTATGCAAAACCCAAGTAACAAAAACTTACAAATCTTTTATCAGATTTTCATAAGATCCTTGTAAAATTTGCAATCAGATCAATTTCTTAACTAAAAATTAGTCATTACCTTTCGCTATTCATTAATACTGAACACTTTCTTATATGTTAAACTTGTAGTTAAGCAATTCTTGATAGCCAAATCACAAATTCGACAACTGTAGATAATATGAATTCTTTGTTGTTCCAGAAATACTTTTGGACCAAGTTAAAAAAAAAGGCAGCCCGTGCATTGAGCTCTTGCTATGCGCATGGTTCGGGAAAGACTGACCACCAGGGTCTATTATACGCAGCCTTACCTTACATTTCTGCAAAAAGCTATTTCTACAGCTCGAACCCATGACCTCCTGATCACATGGCATCAACTTTACCGATTACGTTTGGACCAAGTAAATTGAAAGCTTTAATATATGTCATAACATTAATCAGAATTAACCATACCATTACATGAAAAGCACATCAACTGAAGCGTGAAGAATCAGATACAGAAAACCAAACATAGTAAATAAGCCCCTTTTCTTGGAACAAACACTTTTAAGGGGTGATGTAAACAGTGAAGTGAGTAATAGTTTCAACGCCATCAGTTGTATGTTGATCCACATGAGGCAGAGTCTCAATTGTAGCATACCCTTTAGCATTCTCGTACTTTCCAGTACCTCCAATAATAGCAATGTGAGAAATTGGCGTCGCGGTCCTGTGAATTCCAAAGAAACTAATTGTATCTTCCACTTCATGTTCATGTTGTCCATGGAACAATGTTGTTAAAGCTAAAGTATGACTCGTCCCATCCGAAGAACTCGTCAAGTAAAATCCTTGTGCTCTACCAAGAATTGCTGATCCCAATTCATGTCCCTCAGTTATTTCATTGTCTACCACAGTAATTGACCCGAACATGAGTTGTTGAAGGGACAGGCCAGCAGGGAGTTGCCCGGCTGTGACAAAAGGTTGGTTGTCCCCGCTGTTGACAATGTTGTTGTTGCCCGTGTTTTGGAGGACAGTGTTGGATTGTTGTTGTCCGTTGAGACCTACTAGGAAAGGATAATTGTTGTTGTTGACGATGTTGTTAATGTTGTTGAGGGGAACACCACCGTCGATTGGGAAGACATGGTTGTTCGCTTTTGAGAAAGGTAAATTGTTGGCATCCGTGTTGGCTACAATTCCAGTGACCACTCTTCCTGACGGGTGTGTACCGCCAAGTATGTCATGCATGAAAAAGGAGAACGTTGAGTGGCCCTCTGGAATAGGATTTGCCACTGTGGTACCAGTAGCAGCGGCTTCTGGTGCCACACTGGTAACAGGAGTTGCTCCAGTGTTTGTTGTTTCATCAGCAACAGGAGCCACTGGAGCAGCTGGGGAAACGACAGGAGCTGTATCAGGCTCGGGTTCGGTTGGAACATCAGCTGAAGGAGCCATAGCGGTTGCAGGAATAGAAGAATCCTCATCCTCTATAGGTTCCGGGTTCGAATCAGGAGCGGTGACTGTGGCTGGGAAGTGGCCACTTGGCAATGTGACGGCCGGGGCCACCACAGGAGCCACAACAGGTTCATCGGAGCTCACTTCATCAAGGATTCTTGCTGAAGTAGCAATGTCAAACAAGAGGGTTAATAGCAAAATGCAGAAGGTGGCTTGGAATGTTTTAGAGCAGAATTGGGAAAATTTGACCATTTTTTGCTTGTGAATGATGCTATATGATGATTGATGAGAAGAAGCAAATGAAGAATTGAGCAGATGCTTGTTGGTGATGAATGAGTATAGGCTAACTGTGTATAAATAGTTTGGTTACAAGCTTTCTATTAAGTGGAGCTGATGAAATGGTTTAGGTAAAGTGTTTAGTTGCAATAACAAAATCCATAGAAAAAGTTTTAAGGCATTAGTTTTGTTGAACCTACTCTGTAATGTGTTTAGTTAATCATTTGGGCAGTAGTAGTACATTATCATAAGGAATGCTGGTGAAGAAGGGACTCCGGCCCGAAAATATTTGTTCACATCAGGTGTTTATATCAAATCATATTAGTTTATTATGGTTACGCATATAATTACTAGTTTAATGTAAATATTAAATGTGAATAAGTTTTTTCGCTCTAGCAATTCGGAGATTGGATAGCTATTGTTTTTTCCTTTCTATATTTTAATTTGCTCGAGAACTAAGTTAAACATGGGAAAAGATGCAGTACTATTTGGTATGAGTTGGAGTGGTTAATGGCTTACTGTAGTGGTTTACTTTTGGACTTAACAAATCCACACAATCTTATACTACGTTGATGTCAAAGGGTATGGCCCCTCAAACCTGGCCTGAGGATTTGCAGAAGGAAAAGAAACAGAGGATATTAGACAATCATTGGTATGCCATAATAGCTCATTAAAGTAATACTAATATAAAAAAATTAATTGCATACTTGAATTTCACCAATTGTTGCATTTTTTACCAGAGCGGAGTTAGAGCTTGAGCTGTGGATTTGGACGAACTCAATAACTTTTGCTTAATTTTATTTTATATTATATTATAAAATCTTTTAAATATATATAAAATATTTAATTGTAAACTCAGTAACTAAGACGATCTACGAGTTCGATGATAAAATCAGACTCACAAAAAAATGTCATTGAATTCAAAAAAGAAATTGTCACAAGACCGACAACTAAGATTTTAACTTGCGAAGAGATTAGAGGGTAGCTGATATAGTGTGAGCCCGGCTTTCATCCTTCATCGTACGGTGAGGGATGGAATGTAATATTTTCCACCCTTTCCTACTAGCAATAATAAATATTTTTCAAAAGTACTTTACCGTAATATGTTGTTATGGACCTTAGAAAGCAATTTTTTTTTTTCCAAAGACAAGAAATAAACAATGGTGAGGAAAAAAAATAGAAGAGCAAAAGGTGATTATGAACAGCAAAAAAGAATATGGAAGAAAAATAAAAAATAAAACAGTGAAATCATTTCCTTTGATAGCTCGCACGAACCGCCTCTACGGACCGACCGGTCCGAAACTAAACCGTAGCTCCATCTTTCACTATACTCTCGTCTAGGGTTTAAACCCAAATTTCATTTCTGAATCTAACTTCTCCTTTCTTCTTCCTCTCAGAACCCTAAACCTCACTCCACTTCACTTCTATTCTCACTTTTAAACTAGGGTTTTAGCAGTACACCAACTGCTACTCCCAAAATGTATCTCTACAGTCTCACTCTCCAAAAACCCACCGGCATACTCTGTGCCATCAACGGCAGCTTTTCCGGAGGCAAAGTACAAGAAATCGCCGTCGCCCGGGGCAAAGTCCTCGACCTCCTCCGCCCCGACGATAACGGTAAGCTCCAAACGTTATTATCCGTCGAAATCTTCGGCGCTATACGCTCCTTAGCTCAATTTCGGTTAACCGGTGCACAAAAAGATTATATCGTAGTCGGGTCGGATTCGGGTCGGATAGTGATACTAGAGTATAATAAAGAGAAGAATGTTTTTGATAAAATTCATCAGGAGACTTTTGGTAAATCGGGTTGTAGACGGATAGTTCCGGGTCAGTATTTGGGTATTGACCCGAAAGGTAGGGCTGTTATGATTGGTGCTTGTGAGAAACAGAAGCTTGTGTATGTTTTGAATAGGGATACTGCTGCTAGGTTAACTATTTCGTCGCCTTTAGAAGCTCATAAGAGCCACACGGTTACGTTCTCGATTTGTGGTGTTGATTGTGGATTTGATAACCCGATATTTGCTGCGATCGAGTTGGATTACGCAGAGGCGGATCAGGATCCTACTGGCCAGGCTGCAAATGAGGCTCAGAAGCATTTGACATTTTATGAATTAGATTTAGGGCTTAATCACGTTTCCAGGAAGTGGAGTGAACAGGTCGATAATGGTGCTAATTTGCTCGTGACTGTTCCTGGTGGTGGGGATGGTCCGAGTGGTGTGCTTGTTTGCGCGGAGAATTTCGTGATATATAAGAATCAGGGACACCCTGATGTTAGGGCTGTTATTCCCAGGAGGGTGGATTTGCCAGCGGAACGTGGGGTTTTGATTGTTTCAGCTGCTATGCATAAGCAGAAGTCGATGTTCTTCTTTCTTTTGCAAACTGAATATGGAGATATCTTTAAGGTGACATTGGATCACGACAATGACAGGGTTAAGGAGTTAAAGATCAAGTATTTTGATACGATTCCAGTCAGTTCTTCGCTGTGTGTCTTGAAGTCAGGGTTCCTGTTTGCTGCGTCAGAGTTTGGAAATCATGCATTATATCAGTTCCAGGCGATAGGAGATGATCCTGATGTCGAAGCTTCATCATCGACATTAATGGAAACTGAAGAAGGATTTCAGCCTGTATTTTTCCAACCAAGAAAGCTAAAGAATCTTGTTAGGATCGATCAGATTGAGAGCTTGATGCCAATCATGGACATGAAAATAGTAAATCTTTTTGAGGAAGAAACTCCACAAATATTTTCACTGTGTGGGAGGGGTCCTCGGTCCTCGTTGCGCATACTTAGGCCAGGTTTAGCTGTTAGTGAAATGGCTGTGTCACAGCTTCCTGGTGTTCCTAGTGCTGTCTGGACTGTGAAAAAGAATGTCAATGATGAGTTTGATGCGTACATTGTTGTCTCTTTTGCAAATGCAACTCTTGTGCTTTCTATTGGTGAGACAGTTGAAGAAGTTAGCGACAGTGGGTTTCTTGATACTACTCCATCTCTTGCTGTTTCATTGATTGGTGATGATTCGTTGATGCAAGTTCATCCCAGTGGAATAAGGCATATTAGAGAAGATGGCCGTATTAATGAATGGAGAACTCCTGGAAAGAGAACTATTGTCAAGGTTGGATCTAATAGGCTTCAAGTGGTAATTGCACTAAGTGGAGGGGAGCTTATATATTTTGAAGTGGATATGACTGGCCAGCTGATGGAAGTCGAGAAGCATGAGATGTCAGGTGATGTAGCTTGTCTGGACATTGCCCCTGTTCCTGAGGGAAGACAAAGGTCCCGTTTCCTTGCAGTTGGATCATATGATAACACTATTCGTATCTTGTCATTGGATCCTGATGACTGTATGCAGGTTCTGAGTCTGCAAAGTGTATCTTCACCGCCAGAGTCTCTCCTTTTTCTTGAAGTTCAGGCCTCTATTGGTGGAGAAGATGGTGCAGATCACCCTGCCAGCCTTTTTCTTAATGCTGGTTTACAAAATGGGGTTTTATTCAGGACTGTGGTGGATATGATAACTGGGCAGCTTTCAGATGCACGTTCACGTTTCTTGGGGCTTAGAGCCCCTAAGCTCTTTTCCATTGTTGTGAGAGGACGGCGTGCTATGCTCTGCTTGTCAAGTAGACCGTGGCTAGGTTATATACACCAAGGGCATTTTCTTTTGACGCCTTTATCATATGAGACTCTTGAATTTGCAGCCTCATTTTCATCAGATCAATGTGCAGAAGGTGTAGTAGCGGTTGCTGGGGATGCGTTGAGGGTCTTCACGATAGAGAGATTGGGCGAGACTTTCAATGAAACAGCTGTACCTTTAAGGTATACACCAAGAAGGTTTGTTCTTCAACCTAAACGGAAGATGGTGATAATGATAGAGAGTGACCAGGGAGCATACACTGCAGAAGAGCGTGAAGCTGCCAAAAAGGAGTGCTTCGAGACAGCTGGGAATGGTGAAAATGGAAATGCAGAACAAGTGGAGAATGGTGAAGATGATGATGGTAATGATCCACTATCTGATGAACAATATGGTTATCCCAAGTCGGAGTCGGGAAGGTGGGTTTCCTGCATCAGAGTCCTTGACCCAAGGTCAACACAAACTACTTGTCTGCTAGAGCTTCAGGATAATGAAGCTGCGTTTAGCATATGCACTGTTAATTTCCATGACAAGGAGCATGGAGCTTTGTTAGCTGTTGGTACTGCCAAGGGCCTTCAGTTTTGGCCCAAAAAATCGTTTGAAGCAGCATACATTCATATTTACAAATTTAAAGAAGATGGGAAGGTCCTTGAGCTTTTGCACAAGACACAGGTAGATGGTGTGCCTCTTGCATTATGTCAGTTCCAAGGAAGACTACTGGCTGGTGTGGGGTCTGTCCTTAGGTTGTATGATTTGGGGAAGAAAAGACTGCTCAGAAAATGTGAGAACAAGCTTTTCCCCAACTCAATCACATCTATCCATACCTACCGTGATCGGATTTATGTTGGTGACATGCAAGAGGTATGATCATTATAAAATATTCTGTGTTAAACGTAAGAGGAAGTATTGAATTGATTTACATTCTCTTGGATAATATTTGTTCGATGTAAATTGTGATAGAGAAGGTGTGTTCTGCGTTCTAGTCTAAAGACATAATTTGAATCTAATGACTGGGGGTTTGGAATTAAAAAAAACTCTAATGACTAGGCATCGAGAATTGAGGTATTGTGATATTTTGCCAGTGAAAGCTTTTTGAATTGTCACAGGCGAAATTGAGGCAATAGAAATGGTTGGAGGAAATATTGCGAAGTATGAAATGATATATTGTTTTTAATTCTCTGCATTAAATTGTTATAACCTCGTAAAACTAATTAAGCTCATAGATTCAGATAGCCTGAAACTAATATCCTTTTGCTAAGTCACTGAAGTTCTTTTAATTATAAACTAAAGTTTGCCATATAGTTTGAAAGTTTTTTATTTCCCGTCCCAAAGTAGCACAATGAATCTCGGTTGCATGATTATATGTTGTTATCCAACATAATAATTACGTCCATAGTTGCCTAGATTCTTTCTTCTGATTATACTACTTTACTACGGGGTGACTGAATTGGCCGTTCGAATCAATAGAATGTAGACTGATGGTTAGGTTAGATATTTTCTGATTTATTCAGATTCTTATAAAATAATCCTCTTTGATGTCATAATTTATGAAGTGTTGGTTTCTACCGATCTGCTCTAATTGTTCACTTCTTGCAGTCTTTCCACTACTGTAAGTATAGACGTGACGAAAATCAACTATACATATTTGCTGATGACACGGTACCGAGATGGCTAACTGCAGCACAGCATGTAGATTTTGACACAGTGGCAGGAGCTGACAAGTTTGGGAATATCTACTTTGTGCGATTACCTCAGGACGTCTCAGATGAGATTGAAGAAGACCCTACTGGTGGAAAAATAAAATGGGAGCAGGGGAAGCTGAACGGAGCCCCAAACAAGGTTGAGGAGATAGTGCAGTTTCATGTTGGTGATGTGGTCTCTTGCTTACAAAGAGCATCACTTATTCCAGGAGGGGGCGAATGTGTAATTTACGGGACTGTGATGGGGAGCGTCGGGGCAATGCTTCCATTTACCTCGAGGGATGATGTTGACTTCTTCTCTCATTTGGAGATGCATTTGAGGCAGGAGTTCCCACCTTTATGTGGCAGGGATCACATGGCCTACAGATCTGCCTACTTCCCGGTTAAGGTAGGCTTGTACTACTCAATCAGCTATTTCCTTAATGTTCCGCTGCGGAAAGTGGTATTTACTTAGTTTGAATCCTGATGGGTAGCAGAGATGCGCTAGTTGTAGCAAATGAATGTAAATAAACTTCCTCGGGAAGCTAAATTAACTCTGAACCGTTTGAAGTGAAACTAGGAATTTGTCATTAGCTACTTTACAAGACTTGGTTGGGTGGAAGCTTAACCTGATCTGCCGTAGGTCCCAATTAAAATGTTTCACACATAAAATCTTTTACGTATTCCAGGAAAAAAGTTGGATCATTAAATTGTTGAGCAGTTTAGAACAGCAAATGTGCTTGTGCTATCATGGATTATAAGTAGTTGCATCCTTCATTGGTTATATCGTTTGACAATGAGCAATTTAGTGTGCCTGTGAGTGTTTTATGTTTTTCTTGATTTCACTATTTTGAAGTGCTGTACATGCTTGAACAAAAGGGAACTCTAAGTTGCCACAGGCTGTTTTTATGTCTACCAAGTTGATTTTATGCCTAGTCGTGTCTTCGAGTGCTAGAATGTGCAGTTTTAGCGAAACTGTTACAAGTTTCAGGGCTGACATTAACTAGATTACATGGTACTTTTAAGAGTGTATGCTCTTTTTATTTTGTATATTTAAGTCACCTTCATTATTCAATTCTTATCTCATGATGATGATAACAGTGATATATTGGAACTATTTTGCAGGATGTGATAGATGGAGACTTGTGCGAACAGTTCCCAACCTTGCCTATGGATATGCAGCGCAAAATTGCAGATGAGTTGGACAGGACACCAGGCGAGATTTTGAAAAAGCTTGAAGAAATAAGAAACAAAATTATTTGAGAACATGTTTAGATCAAGGTAGATTCCCTTGTCTTTACATATAGCTTTTGCATGTTAGTCATAGTTGATGTTTTTTCTGGATAACCGTTGTGTCCGGTAAGTTTGCACTTACCTCGAGTAATCCATCATGTACTTGTTACCTTCTATCAGCATAGGTGTTAAGTAACTTTTCCGAAAAAGACTTGAGACAGATGAGAAGATTTCACTTGGTGTACTAGAATTTGGACCTTGTTTCGCAAGTTGTTGTTCCAACTCTTCAACCGTTAGGGCACATCTTCAAGAGTTAGTCATAGTCGATATTGTCAATTGACTACTAAAGGAAACATAAGTTTGAAGAGGATTTGGTTTTCGAGGTTCCAATCTCAATTATAACACTTGGTGTGAGCTCATATGCTCTGACCTTGGTAAGCATGACTTTCTTGGCAACCTGTATTTGTTGGTTAAACAAGCTGTCCGGTAAATTGGTCGAGGTGCACAAGCTGGTCTATAGAGAACAAAGGAGAGTTTAAGTTTAGAAGCTTTCTTCATATTATTTGTGGCTTGAAAATGGAATCAAGTTTGCCTTTTGTCATCAATAAATTCAGTTGTGCTGTCAATTTATCCTTGCTGTGCTCTAGCAGTCCATCAATATGCCATTTATTAAGAGATACTCAAACTCAAGCACTTTTGTGTGATAGAAAACAGTGTCTTGTTTCTCTCCTTGGTAAACCAAGATGCCATTTGTCTAGGGGCACAAAAACTTCTAGTTCTATGTGATAGCAGACTTTTTTTTTTAAGGTAAAGCTCAAATCACTCAAAATTGATTTTTTTATGACAAGGTGATGGTTTTAGTCTTAATCAATCCAAGGGAACAGTCATGTGGCGGCATAAGAGGGAGCATGCTGCAGAGAGAGCTATGGATGTTTCATTTGATTTGGGCTTTGTGGATGCAAGAGAATAGACCAGCATGCACTCCAAGCTGTGGTCGCTATAGAAGTATTTGAAGAAAAGATGCGGAGTGAATTATTGCTCAGTTTCTCTGTTGTAATTATGCTGTAGCGTAGCCCTAGTCATTTCAACTGATTTTGTAGCAAACTACTGTTAACTGAATTGTGTATTTTCAGTTCGTTTATGAGAAATGTAGTCGTGATGCAGAGATTGATTGACTTCCTTTAAATTTGTGGAGGACTTTCCTACTGAGTTGGAGTTTCAATCTCTTGGTTACATTATTATCCTTTCGTCTCTCTTAGGAATCATATGTATTACTCTGTATAGGATAAATAGCAGCCGTGCCATTACATCTCATTTTGTACACTTTGCCTAATATTTTTTGTTTGATTAATCATATTTAGGCATGTATTTAACGATGTCAATTGACCTCTATTTCAGTTTATTTGATTACTGGCATACTGTTTCAAGATCTTGCATTGTTTCTTCCTCTATGACAGATTGTGTTTGAGAAATCCCTTCTAAAAATTGAGTGTACTTTGTTCAGTGGCGGAGCCACCCTTATCCAAGGGGTGTCTTTGCTAGAAAATTACAGTGCATAGATAGGTAAAATTTTGTTTTTACTGTACGTTGAATTCCCTTGGTTTCTTTCTATATTTACTTCTTTATATTTTGAATCCTCTTTAGTAAAAATCTTGGTTCAGCCACTAACACTGTTGCTATCATAGTATACAGAAATGAAGAAACAATACACCACTTCTAGCATCAAAGATTTGAGCCTCTCCCTCTTTAACCACTCGACAGATCACAATTTGTGAAGTTTGCAATTCAGCACTCTTTATAAAGAATTAAGCTTCTCTTTTCTTTTACTTGTTTTACAGGTATCAAATACCACAGCCATCAACAAGATAGGAATATGCCTAACTACTGATCTTTGGTAAATTGTCATTTGCATGCTTTTGTTGTCTCTCCAGCCTTGAATTTCCCATACTGATTTTCTCATTGAGCCAACTGATAATGTCCGAAAACACGATGTTTCTGTTCTCTGGAAATTCACCATAGGAAAGGGAATGCCACATTCCAGGGTATAACTTGAAGCTCTTGTCGATGCTGGAGGCCTTTTCGTATAAAAGTTTACTCACAGATGGATCAGTAACTGTGTCCTCTCCTCCATGTACAATTAGAAATGGCAATGTAACTTCTTCAAGTCTTTGCTCCAAATCCATGCTAACAGTAAATAGTTGGTACCCGGTTTGTAGGCGAGGTCGTCCCTTGTAGCAATAGGGATTGTTTCTGATCTGCATTTATCGATCCATTGTTAAGGCAAACATAAAAATATAGAGCTTTTATATGTACAAAATATTGGTCAATGTTAAAGTTAAGGAGATGGGAAGAAAATAAAGTTTGCCCCAAGGTAAGTTACTCAAATCCTTTAAAAATATCTCTGCGTTTGTGTCGGATCCTCTCAAAATTACTTATTTTGAAGGATCTAAAACGGGTGAGCTTTTTTTTTTTTTTACGACCCGAGCAACATAGTCCCTAAGGCTTCGGTCTATTAATAAGAGTAAAACATTACATTACGGGTTCGAATCACATTTTTTATCGAGCTTCGAACGGTATGCCACTGGTTCTTGAGTTTCTTGGTTATGAAAAAAGGATAGAGGCTGCTCCATTATTTATTGAGTTTTGAACTGTGTGTCACTGGTCCTCGGGTTTTTCAGTTATGAAAAAAAAAGGGGGGGAGG